>LKTO01000185.1:0-86695 GCA_001399465.1 Hymenoscyphus scutula
CCTTATATAGCTAAGAAGAGAGTCTCTATCTTTAATAGTATTAAGATGAAGAGAAAGAAGATAGAGACTAAGGAAGTAGTAGCTTAGAGCGAATATTTAGTATATAGTACTA
Source organism: Hymenoscyphus scutula (assembly GCA_001399465.1). Classification (NCBI taxonomy): domain Eukaryota; kingdom Fungi; phylum Ascomycota; class Leotiomycetes; order Helotiales; family Helotiaceae; genus Hymenoscyphus; species Hymenoscyphus scutula. The sequence goes on from LKTO01000185.1 coordinate 113, forward strand.
AGCTAAGAAATAAAGGTACTATTTAAGCTAAAGAAGAAGTCGAGAGTATAATTAAGCTTATTTTAGATACTTAAATTAAGTCTTAAAAGGTTAACTTAAGTAATAAAATTAAGAGCTATAAGTAAAAGAATTAGAGTAGAATACTATTAAAGAGTACTTAAAAGAGTTTATAACTTAAGAAGTAAGTAGATAGTATTATAGTAGATTAATTTATTATATTTATTAATTTCTTAGTATATTATTATAAGAAAACTAATAAGTTCTTAAAATATAAAAACTAACTAGAATACTCTCTATTTTAAAGAGTATTAAATTAGAGAGTATTCTAGTTATAGTAGAATTATTTAAGAGGTAGTTTAGATATTTATAATTAATTAGAGAGTAAAATAGTTAATTACTAATTAAATAATTATCTTCTTCTCTAATTTATTTAATTTAAGATTTAGAGATAGACGTTCTTAAAGAGAAGTATAACTATTTATTCTAAGTTAAGTATAGATTTAGAAACCTTATAGATTTTTATAGTAGACTAATAACTAAGCTTTTTTAGATATATAAATAGTCTTAATAGCTAAAATAATTTATACTTCTTATATTTAAATTTCTATTTATAGTTATTAAGAAAATATATATTAAAGTATATAGAAGATAGAATAGAGAGAAAGTATATAGAGTACTATTAAACTATATTATAGCTTTTATATTTTATAAATAAAAGATATAGAAGTTAGATAGAAAACTTTATCTCTTCTAATCTTTAAGAATGTTTATATTTATTTTAAGTAGTATTTCTAAGAGGTTTACTTATAGATATACTCTCTTTTAGTCTAGCCTTATACTCTTAAAGTTATTTAGTTAATAGTTTAGCTCTTCTAGTCTTATAAGCTATAAAGTAAAATTTCTTTAAAATAGTAGTTAGAATATAGTAGAAAAAGTAGTATATTATTACTAAGATATATCTTCTCTAGAAGAGATTATAAAGGTTACTATTTCTAAGATTAGAGTTAATATATTTCCCGGTCGAGCTAATTACTTAGTTAAGCCGATTACTAGAATACTAAAACGTAATACTTTACTTAAAATTAAAATACTACTACTTAATTAATTCTAACTCTCTAATAAAGAGACTTTTATTCTTTTAGCTGTTTAAGCCTTTAATTTAGGTTAATTTAAGAGTATATAAGCTTACGCTAAAGTCTATAACGTGTCTTATATAACTCTCTATAACTGAATATATAGAATTTCTTCGCGACGCGATACTTCTTCTAATACTTAAAGACTTACCTCTAAAGAAAAGCTAGCTATTATATAATATATTCTCGACCTAGATTCGTATAGATTCCTACTCTAGCTAGTAGCTATTCGAGAAATAGTAGACCTTCTCTCTAAATTTAATACGTCTTCTATAGATAAGAATTAGACTTCTACCTTTATTAAACGCTATATAGAGATTAAAACGAAATTTAGCTATAAGTATAATTATAAAAGAGCTTAGTATAAAGATTCTATAATTTATAGAGACTAGTTTAGACTTATATAAAATATAATTACTAAATATAGAATCGTAGAGAAGGATATATATAACTTTAACGAAGATAAGCTAATCTAGACTCTAAAGATACTATAGAACGTAATAGAGCTTAAATTTTAGACGATATATCTTAAAAACTATATTATATAATACTAAAATAGCTCTTCTATATTAATTAATAAGGCATTTAATCGGTTTACTAAGAGAGCTTAAATTATAGTATATAGAGCTACTCTTATAAGAGCTAAAATTAAGGCGCTATAAGAGGTAAATTAGTTTAAAAAGAGAAGAGAGAGAAAGCGAAAGAGATATATTTACTAAGGTAGAAGTCTTATAGTTAAGAAAGACGAGGAAATTATTTAAAGTACTTAAACTTAGTAGAAAGAAAGTAGTAATAATATATAGCGCTAGCGCTTAGAAGGTAAGTAGCGATATTATAGTTTATATAATTAGATTAGATATAATACTTATATATATAAGATATCTTAGACTTTAATTAGTATAGAGTAGCTAGGGTTTTTTAAATGACGTTGTTATAATATTTATATAGTTGTAGCGTTTTAGTATTCTAGTAATCGGCTCGACTAGATAATCGGTTCGACTAGAAAATATATTACTAGAAAGTATATATATAATAAATAATAAAGAAAGTAGATAGAGAGTTAGATAATCTATAGTTAGTATAGAAACTAATAGAGAGCTATATAAGGCTAACTAGTCTAGTACTAAAGCGGCTAGTATTACTTTTTAACTTTTATAAAGATAGTAGTAAAATAAACTCTCGCTTTACTAGAGTAGTAAAAGAACTAAAACCGAGATATTATAATAGGAATAGGATTATACTACTAAACTAATTCCCCCGATATCGGAGCGCTACTGAAGTGCTTCGATGAGAGTACTTTGTGATATTTGTATATATGATTAAAGAGTTTGTAGAGTAGGTTTTTCACTGGCTTAAAAGGGCTTGGCGTCGGACCGTTGTCGGGACGAGGGGTGTGACCCCTACCTGGTTTTTCCTTACCTATACACTCTGCTGTCTATGATCCACACGAAACTTGGGTTAAACAAATTAGAGCTGACCCCACTACTACCAGTTTTGGTTCCTGTACTGTGTGTTTAAGTGTATTCCTCTGCAAAGGTTATTTGTATTTCTCCTTTTGATATCTTTCTTCTTCCTCTTCTGTCATTGAGTGATAGGGAACTCGATGTGGAATAAGAGCCATTTCATCGCAATAAGCCAGAGAATGATTGATGGGCGGCTTGAATGTATATTCATTGTGAGCTTTATCTCGGTGAAAGTATAAAGAAAGTATTAAGAACGTATTCCCTTTTTAGGAAAGTTGTAATCGCCTGAAAAGTTGAGTGGTTGTTTCCTTAAATACACATAATATTATTTAATTGTTGACATAGATGATAACATGTCACCTCACCATGGATTTAGCGAACTTTGAACAGAGATCTTAGTATTTTTGCTTTCTTATTTTCGTGCGAAACTAATCAAGCTATGTTGTATTAAACAATTATTTTCGATGATAGTTTGGTAAACATACTATGGATAATGGTGGTATAGATATATGATTAACATCAGCAAATGATTGGCTTTACAGAAAGAAAGTTGACTCCTGACCCTTGAATATAAAGATCTTTTCCCTAGTATAATAGGGTATACATCACATCAAGATCCACTTTCAACCTTTTTCTTCAAATCCGAATTGAATCCCAAATACGCCAAATACAAAGATCTCCCAGCCAGCCAGCTTTGCACCAGGAACGATAACCATCCAGTATACTCTTCCTTCTGTATAAACGTGGTCCCTTCTTTGTTGAGTTTGCTGGGCTCGAAACAAAAGGTATGTAACCCGGCGATTCCCATTACCGGTGGTCCCTGCCACTGAAACGTGGTTGGTGAGTTTTCCTTGTCAAAAATTAGTCAGAAATACAAACAAAAAAGGAGGAATCGTGGCTTCGAGAAAGACGGAATTTACAGTAATGACAACGTCAAAGTCCATGTCATTAAGTTTGCAATGCAGTTGTTTTCCAGCAGCTAAGGGTTTGCTATCGGAGCTTGGCGAGAGCGGTTTAATTGATTTGATGAATCCTTGATGCCATGCTGGATATGCTGGGAAGTCAAAGAACTACGGATTGGTAAGTCTTGATCTTACATAGATATCGGGGAGTAAGCTTAGGTGTCGTACAACTTTTCGGACTTCCTCCGGAGATCGCGCGATTTCTGTGCTGGTAAAGAGCATGGTGCTACAGGCTTGGGAATCGTGTATTTGAAAGAGTAACGATAAAATATTGTGAGCAGAGTGCAATGAGAAGTTTTGAGAATTTATATAAGTACAGAGGGCTCGGGATTGACTGTACGTGATTCTACTCGCTTATATCTCGGTGCGGCCAATTTCGCCGGATGACTTTTCAGGGGGTCGGGGGTCGGGGAATTGCCCCTCAGTGGTTTTCGCTCCCCGAATTCGAGTTAAGCATACATGGTTTTGATATTGCTGTGGCGCCAGAATGTTTTTGATTAGTCTTACAACTCGAGAAGAATACCCCTAGTGTCTAAAGTCACAGTTAGAAACCTAACAAGTTCATGTGAAAAGCCCCCTATTCGTAGGTTCCTATATGAGATTTTTATACGTTAAACGACATTGCTCAACTTAATTAACTATGAACAACTTTGAGGGTTACCATAGAAGGCAGGAGGGCGGCAAGAGTTTGTGCGAGACGATTCAAATATCGTTAACTTGGACCCTTAAAAGGAAATCCAGAATCTAGGATTCGTATAAAACCGGATGCCCCCAAGAAAGACGGGATTCCCAAAGGGGAATCTCATACTCCACCCTGACAAAAATCCCCCATATTTCCCCCTTTTTACGTCGGCATTCCTCTTGTGTCAATTCCCTTATTTTATAATTGCAGCACTGCTTGGTAGACGTACAACTGATGCGCATTGCGCTGGACTCTGGAAATCAAAACTTTGCTGGTGAGTTTCTTTGGTGTGACCACTAGTTTAGTAGTTCTCAAAAGGATCGTGGACTTGTTACTGAAGATAGGGGTGTTATTGAAAGATTCAAATTTCCATTGCGATATATTCAAAATCAAAAAGAATGGATCAGGGAATACCCTACGAGCCTTTGAGTTAGTTGGAGTCAGCGAAGGGCTCAACACCACAATGTATAACCATTGGAAGGGCATATATTCCCGGAGAATGGAAGGGTAGATACAAATGATACCTAAAAGGTAACTTGCTTTTGGGGGGGGGGGGGAATCAATCTCGCTGAGGATTAGAGGTAAAGTTCGGGACTCAAACCTGTGGACCTTAATCAACTCAATTAAAGATAGTATAACATATATGTTATTTTATACCAAGAAATTTCTGTACACTGAAATAACTATGGCAAGTGGCCGGCATGTGCTAACTTGTTATATTCATGGCAGTGAATGGTGATATTCGTCCCAAGGCCGTCCTCCTTCAAGCACTAAAAGGTACCTTTCGATACTGAGACACGGTAAATCAAGTTTGCTTCCTAGAAATGAAGCATTGCCACACAACAATTTTAAACATTCAATGCCAGAAAGTCTTTCTTCCCGCCTCTGAAACTTTCCCAAAAATTCTTCGTCACAAAATCCAGCGCCAGCAAACAAACCCCCTCATCTAAAAAATTCTCTACATCAACACTAAAATCCACAACAGCACCAAGCAACCATCAACCCACACCCGAACATAAAAAAACCCGCTACTTCCTAAACAATCCCACAGCCAAATCAAAAATGTGCACACAAAAAATCCAAACCTACACCAGATGCACCCATCACATTCGCCACAAACCTCACCTCTGTCGCTACAGACACAACATCATGCATGCCATCGAGCGAAACGTGGAAACCATCCGCGCTTTATGTCCGGAGTGTGTAGAGAATCAGAGAGCTGGACTACAGAGACGGAACGAAGATGAGGAGTTGAGTGATAGGTGTTATGATGAGGAGGAGGATGCTCAGGATAGTATGAGTAAAACGAGGGTTGGGAAATTGTTGAGGGGGAAGATTGGGAATGGGAAGGGTAAAGGTAAGGGGAAGGTTGGTGGGAATTAAGGGGGGGGAGTAAGAGGGAAGAAGATGGGTGCTGATGGATGGATGTGGATGGGTGTGACGAGAGGGTCAAGGAGGGGAGAGGGGAAATAAGCGAGATTTGGGGAGGGAAAGTTGTGTTAGGGGAACTATAGGGAATGAAACGATTTTCTGAAACTAAATATTCTATTCTCGAATTTGATTGTCGTGCCTTGCTGTTTGACCTGTAGCGTCGTGGAAATATTCAAGTATTGACTACTTAAACGTAGCCAGAATCTTAGACCAGTCCTCTTTCTTGACATACTCCTCCCAACTGGTCATCTGGCATGGTATATCAAGCTTTCAACATACGTTAATAAGTTTTCCACTGGAAGCCAAAAGACTTAGGAACTCACATTTTCAGAAAGTGCTACCTCTACTCCGCCAGTATATCCAAATTCATCTTCGAATAGCATCATCTCACCGATTTCTCTCATCAATCCAGGGATAGGAACAAAGCTCTCGAATTGATCGAGAGTCACTTCGTCAAAGCCACCGTATTGCAAGTTGTGGATTTCACACCATATCTTGAATTGGTCTGTCCACGAAAGGCTTGCTCCTGCACCCAGAATAGTTTTTCTGGGTGTGGTTTGGAGCGCCGCATGGACGAGGGAACCTGTGTCGCGAGTATCCACTTGAGCACGACGATTGTGTTGAGTTCCCTTGAGAATGGCCAATTTGATAGTTCCCTCGTGAGTCTAATTGGCTTAAGTATAGACTGCCAAAAAGGTCAAGGACAGAGCGTCATTCATACCTTACGAAAGTGCAAATTCGCCTTCCAATTCGCCATATAATTCCCCAAAATGAGGACAGTCACCTTCTCAGCCAGGACAGGATACCTCTCTTTCAAATAATCAACCCCTCTCGCCTTACTGTCGAAATGGTAAACCCATTTATACTTTCCCCCTCCCAACTTACCAGCATCACATTGAGCACTAACAACCAACCTCTCTAATGTTCCGACTTTATCAGCTGCATCAGCAATGTTTTTGAGTTGTTGTAATTCTTGCTCGTAACAGTATTCGTTGATTGATTGACCTTCTTTGAGGAGAGCTTTGGTTGCCGGGTTGTAGAAAGGATCCCAGAAGTTTGTTGTGGCGAAGATTGCTGTTGCTCCGTCGAAAGCTACAGAGAGGGAAGAGGGATCATTAAGATCTGCTGTTGTGAGCGAGATTCCTTTTGAGATGAGGGCGAGTGCCGTTGGGGAAGTGGTGTTGCGGGTTATGCCTCTAATTGTCCAATCTGCGAGGTTGAGGAAATGCTTTGCTACGGAACCGCCCTGGTGAAGATTTAGAATTGTCTGTCATGGGACGTGAGTGGAATTAATTTACTTGTTCTCCTGTGATGCCCAAGATTACAATGGTTTTCGACATTTTGTTTTCGAGTGCTAGGGAGCAAGTAAAGGTGAAGTGAAGATGTCAGAATGAATAGAGCGGTGGTGCTGTAAGCTGTTGGCCTTTAGAGAAGAAGCTCGAGAGTTCTCGATTTATATACATCATCTCATCCTCCAGAAGGAGTCTTTGAAGACCTTTCGTATTATGGGTAAGTGGAGACATTTTGACTCTCTGAGCGAATTACACAAAGCAGAAAGCGGCGAAGTTAATAGAACAGTCATTCCCGACCAGAATGGCAGCCAGATCCAGGCATTCAAAGGGATCTTTGGTATCAATAATTGTCAAGAGTTCCGGTACCCCTGCCGAAAACATCGGTCGCTCGGAGGCATTGGAAGCCCCGACGTGAAAGGAAATGAACTCATTGGACGACACTCCATTTACACTGTGAGATAGCTAGCACGATTAAAACTCGACTGGAACTTCGTGGGCGGGATCTGTTCGAGCGGTGCCTTCGCTTCTTTCAAGTCGATTGTTTACTTTCGGGAAAAATCATGTTGTTGGAAAAGGAGGGGTTGTCACGGGGCAGAAACACCCCGCCAGCCATCTTTTAGTGGGGCCCAGGAATTTAAGCTTAAACTGCCTGGGACGAGAATTTCAAAGATCATTCCGGACTCCTTTCTCACCAACAACACCACGCCTCTCCAGATCCTCCACCGAACCCAATATCAAAATCATCCTCAAGTACTCTACTTCAACCCGCAAACATGCCTGTTTCCAAGAAGATGAAGGTACGTCCTCCCTCTCCAAGACGGACAACAACAGTGAAGTCGAGGGCGGCAAATAAGAGAACAAACACTGATAAGCAACCCTCCTCCAGGTCCAACGCGACCACCGAAAAGCTGAAGCGGCAGGCACTCGCGCACCCGTCAAGGCAAACGGTCTCCCAGTCAAAGCCCCAAAGCCAACATCCATCGTACGTTCAAGACCGAAACCAACAATCCTCTCCTTGTCAAACCAAAGCACACCGACACCCTTATTTGAATCATGACCGCGATCCCCCAAAACAGCCCTGGAGAGAAGGCGAAAATGAGAGGCATACCGAGGATCAAAATGCTAACAACCCCTCTTTCGCCCAATCTAGTGCGCAAACTGCCGAAAGGAAATCGTCAACACCAACTTGAAGCAACTTGAGGTCCACGCCGAGACTCACGACGCAAAGAACTGGCCCAAGGAGAAGTGCTGGCCAAAGGAGTTTGGTACCGCAGCATAAACACGGCCGGGGAAATTTGCGAGAGACGATATATGGACGAATGAAATATGCGATTGATGAAGGGTTCAGCGGGGTTAATGGTGGGGGTTTCAGAGGGATAGGAGTTTTTTTATTGCGACACGCTATGATTTGATTTGAGGGCGTGAGATACGTATGGATTATTGGGGGAGGAAAATACATCGGTTCTCCCTGGATTTTTCGTTTTTTTCTGTGAGATCTTTTGGGGGGTTTGGGGGGGCAGATTCGGGGAGCCAGCAAGTGCGTCGCTCCGACTTCCTATGTGGTTCTGAAAGATATGAGTACTGCAAACATTACCCTACAATACCCGTGGTAGTGCCCTGATATCTGATGCTAGCGCTGTTTAATCAGTTGACCTCCCCGTAAATCAGGGTCTTCAGATGCCATGAAGATACAACTGAACGGGCCTCCCTACGCAGGACTTAGATGCTTTCCCATAGGCTGGCTGGTGGCTTCCAGGACTGGCTTCAGGGCACTTTACAAAGCAATAATTTCCCCATCTCACATTTCATCAATCCCTAGAAATTTACATTTATATCTTGTTCATTTCACTGACCTCAAATCTATGTTACACCTTTCCTCCCAAAACTCAGAATGAACTCTACTTCCCGAACCAACCAGGATATATTTCTTCCCACCGAACCATCAGAGCAGCTTAAGTAGATGAAACTGGCTCACCAGATTACTTTATTGCCACACCAGACACTCTTTTTCTTGTCACAATCGCACATATGAACGATTTTGCACCATGTAAGACGGCGGCTCAATGGCGTGGGTTCGACATTGTGTTCTTCTGACGATGTTTCCTCATAGATTTCCCTTTTCTCGAGTGGTATGGCGGCTGCTTGGATTGCTGGGGTTGCTGGGATGAGGAGTGCAGAAGTTGTTAGAATGGTTGTTGTGATTTGCTACTATCAACGGGTTAGTTGAGTTCTGTTCGTCGACTTAGGAGACCTTGCGGTCCTCGTCCTAGATGGGGTGAGAGTGCCCTAAGGGGTTGGATTCACATTAAAACCACGATGTGTGGTTGGGTTGTTAGCAAGTGTTGTTGTCATAAGGCCTAAGAAGGCGAAGAGATAGCGTAGAAGTTCATGTTTGAGGTTGTTGTTGTGTTGGGTTTAATGTAATGGTGTTGCTCCTGTTTGAAGTAGAGAGAGAGGGGTTTTTCGCAGTCTTTTTATAGACCGAGATTTAACACGCAACAGTTATGGTTTTCTGAATGACCTATATAATTCCCTTTATTATTAATAATTTGTAAAGGGCCGACAGCAAAGTTATTCAGCTATGTGGGAGTAGATTTCATACACCCACCCAATCTACTATCCAGAGTCACCTGAGCAAAATGCACATTGAATTCTTCACGCGCTAACAACTGTTTTCTCCGATTGCATAATGTAAAATCTGATTACTCGTTCTGTCATCTATGCCATATTAATCAGATAAGGTCGCTGCCATTCGAAGCTATCTAAGAAAAAACCAGGCGAGCTACTCCTCCGTACATTCAGGACTCCGATTGGGACATTCACATGTTCCCCAGAATTTGCATCCAAATATCCACCAGCGCTTTCCTAGAATTGGCTCAGCCTCGGGTAGTGTTTGGATTGAGTTCTTGGCTGGCGAGGAGATGGTTGTGGATTGTTTGGTAGAAGGTATGGCCGCGGCTTGGATATTGGGAGCGACAAGAGCGAAGGTTGCAATGCTGAGGCTTAAAGCTGTCTTTAGGTTGTAGGCGAGGGATGTTATCGAGAAGAAGCCCAGGAAGGCGAAGAGGAGAGAGTGGAAGTTCATGTTGACAGATTCTTTGTAGCGTTAAGCTTGACGATGACACTGTAGCTTGTTTTTGACGTGGAGGAAAAATTAATGGGGAGAGATGTTTCTGGGAGACCTTTTACATAGCTCAATGGTACTCAGATTTGAATAACTAGATGACTTGGAGTGAGTTAGCTTGCACTCTTATTGGGAAACATAGATAATTCATGGTTAATGAATACTCGATAGATGTTGTTTGTTTGTTGTAGTTAAAGCAAAGACGTAAGCAAGAGGCAATTCTGGTAGTCATTATAGAATAATGTTTAAGTTTTACATTAGTGAAGAGATTTAGAAGTTAAAAGCACTCCAGAAGTATTCTGAACCATGTGGTCAAAAACTTTGGAGTTCAAGTTATTCAAACAACAATACTATTGCGTGGTGAAAACACAATGTATATTGTGGCAAATGCGGACGAAAGACAAACCAGCAAAGTCTTCTTCCCATTCAATCTAGGACACAATACACGATGTTCATTAACTAAGTTCCGGTCTGCTATTGTAGCATTTGCGAAGAGTCTCAGACACGATTATATGAATCTGCGACAACGCGAAAGAACCCATATCTGATTCAATCAGGTAAAGGACAAGTGTCACGTTTTTTTTCTACTTGACTCAGACAGTCGGGTAGCTACTAAATCACCCCCTTTTGTCACGTCGGAGATAGTCTTTATCTCGTGTCACTCATTTTCAATAGGGAAAGGTACTCAATACTCACACCATTTTTCACTTTAAAGTCTTTATTCTCAGGCATTGAAACGTCAACTTAGAATTTCATTTCGCAGTACTAAACTTCCTTTCGTAATCTTCCCAAATTCCATTCGTGGTTCATTGCCAACCCGTTAATAGCTGTAGTATTCACTCCCTTCAGTCTTTGGGGAGAAATGCCATGTTATAGACACCAAAAGGTTCCTCTTATGGGACAATCGCATGTTCCCCAAAAGCTGCACCACGACCTCTTCGATAGTGTTGGTGTAATGGGCTGGCCCTCGACTAAAGGTTTGTAATCCTTCTCAGGGCTCGCCGGAATTTTTGGAATGGCTGCACCTTGGACTATTGGGCAGACAAGAGCTGATGTGGTAAGGAGTGCGGTGGTGAAAGTATATGGGTGACGAGCGAGGGATGTTGAGAAGAGGCCTAGGAAGGCGAACATAAGGGCATGAAGTCTCATAGTGTTTGGTTTGAAGTCTTGTTGTTGTGGAGTTGGATTTGGTGGTAGATGTAATGGTGCTATATGTTTGTTGAAACCTGAAGTCGAGGGGAGAAAGAGAGGGAGCAAGCAAGGTTTTTACAGCTAAATGGATTTAGTCTCTGAAAGCTTTGGGAATAACCAAACCCCCCTGTTATAAAGTGCATGTAACAAGAAAGCGAGGAATCAACCACGTCCTGTTATGTTGGATTCATATACAGGTTCGCCTGAATAATTAATCCTGTGTGGCGAAATGGTTGTCCATTGCCTTTATAGATCGTCTGTCAAAGTCATTCAAAGCAGTCTAGTATATTTTGGAAAAATATAGACTCTTCAAAAAGACGCTATGTTAAACATGCCGAGTTAACGTTCCTTCATTCTTACTGAAAAAGGAAGTCACCCAGCTGTGCCCATTTTGACGACCACTGAGTCAACTGATGACGCTCCATCGATTTGTTTTGAAAAAGCATCAGAGCTTAGCCATGTTTGAATCATGTAGCGGCCCAATCGAATAAACAATTTGCACAGTCATGGTTGGTATTGCACCAGTCATCATAATAGCTCCATTTCCACTCTTGTTCAATGGAAATCCTAGTTTTCTTTGAAGCCCGCCCCGGTCAGTACCTTTTCTTTTCTTGCTTGAATGGTCGGCTGTTTCAAGGATTGGAATAGGAAATTGGAGGCAGATTTGAGAATGGTGGGGTGAGGGAATTGGGGTTATATGTGAGTAATATAGAACTGGAGTCTCCAGATACGGTACTACTGTAACAGGGAGGTTTCTTGTTATAGTAAAGATACGGCTGAAAATGATGATACCTGTCTTCAAGGAACCTCGCTTGCTTGACAAAAGAATGATCGGATAAAAGAGGCAATAAATTGGAAATCGAGTATCTGGAGAAGCCGTACATCTCTGAAGTCGAATCTACACTCTTCCCATTTGGGCAAACAAATAAAGAGGCATTGTTAAAACAGTGACCTCATGTCAAACTGGAGCAATATCAACGAAAGGATTGCCGATTTTCTCTAAGGGGAAGGAGGCAGGAGTCGGTATTTCGGGTAGGTAGAAAGGGAATCGAAGGGGGATGTTCTCGACATGCAGGGATTTTGGTGTCTCTGGCGATTCGGCAAGTGGCCCGGAAGGTCGTCCCGGACCCCGCGTACTTCTTCAGGGAGCGTCAACACCATCCCCAACTTCTTCTCTCACCCAAAGCACCTTTCGCTTCTTTCCAAGTTACTTGGGCTCAGACTGCCCGTATCTGCGACCTGCTACGCCCCTCCAGAATTGCGCATACTTTTTGACCACCAAAGCAATTCAATGTCGGCCAGAAAGCGCGTGTCGCAAGCCTGCAAGCTGTGTGAGTACTGTACCTACCCTATCCTGTGGGAAACCACTCGTTTTCGCTCTGCATTTACTGATTACTGGTGTGTTGAAAAGGCGCGGCAAAGAAGGTTAAATGCGACGGAACCCTACCCAAGTGCGGACCATGCCTAATTCGAAATGAAGAGTGTTCGTACGGAATATCCAAGAGAAGGTTAGTTGAGGAAGGCCGAGGCAGAAACAAGAAATACCACGAGGCGAGGTGTATATAGTAGCAGTTGGCTAACTAAGAGGATATAGGAAGAATTTCTACACACCACCCTCCAACTCGGCAACCTCCCCGGACTCCCAATCGAGGTCTCTCAACAACCTCTCCCTCCCTCCTCCAGGCGGTCCCTCGTTCTCCCACTTCATACCCCAAAATGGCGCACCACTTCCACACATCGCGCGTCGCCCACTAAGTCCAACATTTGCTATTTCGCTAGATGCATCGAAGAGGCTATTTCAGGTATATTTTGCTACTATACATCCCATGTGGCCAATGCTATATAAACCCCTGTATACTTCTCTCGACTACACCTATCCGTCTCCTGGTATGCCGGAACCATTGGTCCTGGCAATCTTTGCGATTGCTTCCTGCGTTGACCGAGCAGACGAGGGACCAGATTCTGGGCATTACTCGAATAATTACCCAGAGCCACAAGTATTCCTCGAAGAAGCTTTGAATCTCATTCAACAAGCGCCAGGTGAAGACCGCTCCCGAAGAATGTTGAACGCCCTTGTACCCTCAATTTCAACCTGTCAGGTGCTCGTTATTTTGGCTCTCCAGCAACACGGTGTCGCCGAATATACCCGTGCTGCCATGTTGTGTAGCCTTGCATCCGCCATGGCCATTGAATTGCAATTGCACCGAGTGTACGAGCCAAATGAACCCGTTGAGCGCGAAATCAGATCCCGACTTTGGTGGAACCTCTACATTCTCGAAAAAATGATCTCTAGCGAACAAGGCCGCCCCATCATCCTCCGAGTGGAAGAGTCCGACTGCCCTTGGCCTTCAACATCCGAGTCCGATGAATTTGAACTGATGCCCATTCAAGCGCCCTCTCACCAGTCCAATGGGGGCCGAAGCAATCCTTCAGTCAAAATGCAAACAGTTTCTGGTCTCCATACCACTATAGAACTATCTATTATCATGGAGCGAATTTTCCGTGAGATATATGGGCTTGCGGCCCGAAAGAATATCCGAGATGACCAAGTGGCCGGCGAGCGGACTAGAATACAGCTGCTTCAGCAATTAAGGAAATGGGAGAGTGACTTGGAAGCATCTCCATTGAGATTGGATCTCGAGGATTTGACTTCCGTGCCAGCTGCAATCACGAATGTTGTCATGTCAGTACCATCAGCTCTCATGTTGTATCCCAATGGCTAACGTTGATATAGAATGCTGACTGGAGTCATAATGTGCAACCGTCCATTCATCCTTCGTTGGAGACCGGGACTATCCGAAGTACCTTTTAACGGACACGAGGAGAACCCTTTCGATATCTGCCTTCAAGCTGCCAATAATATGTGTACCATTCTGGAAAAATATCTTGAGCGTTTGTCGTGGTGGCCATGCGATATGGTTTTCAGCATATTTGTGGCCGCGACTATCCTCTTACACCATTCCAAGCAGGCAAGTGGTGAGGGGGCAGCGGAGGCAAAAGGGCGTTTGAAGTTATGTATCCATTGGCTTTCGGTTCTTGGAAAGAGTTGGAAGACTGCTGGAGCCAGACAACAGCTACTTACTGACTGTAAGAATTTTCGGAATCGTTTTTCTCTGTTAGATACACTAACAATTCCAGTGTTTGATTTGCCGCAATCATTCCAGCAAACCCCCACCAAGGACGTTCGGTTCCAGCCCCCTTTGAATACCATTCAAAGCATTACTCAGCAACAACCAGCTGGCCATTTGACACCTCTTCCACCCCCAAATAACCAAATTCATCCACTTGGCACGAACACGACTGGACCCAACACCAAGGAGAATTGGTCGTTCTTGAAAGAATTCGGGGATTCCACCGATCAATTTTACTCGTGGGATGTCGAACTTCGAAATTTACTCAATGCCGAGAACAGACAGGATGGATTCACCTTTACCTGAGGGCCATTGTATTTCTCCTTCGGCAACACAACATGACTGTAAGAGTCAAAACTTTTTTAGGTCACATGCCTTTCGCAATGGTATCTTCTCGCCCACATCAATGGCTGCATATCCGAGCAAGATATTTTGCAATATGCTGTATGCGAATATATGACTTTACGAAATACATACAAGTTTAATCATCTATTCTGACGGTTGGCCCGGTATATCCGGGTCTCCCGAAACAGGCAAAGTAGAGGAGGTCGAAAACCATCCACCCGCTCAAGACAACTGTAAAATAATTCATATCTTGCGGAGTCACTAGCTAGAGACCTAGAAAAGAGCAGAAAATAATAGCAAGGACCAACCAGACTATTGCGACAAGGTTGACGATGAGGCCCAAAAACGAGCCATCTTTCAAGGCCCAAATTGTTTCTCGCTGAGGTTGCTTGTCCCGCGCGCAACAACGTATACGATTGGGACAAGGTAGAAGCCGTGCATACCCAAAACCTGCATCATCACCTTGTATCAGCATTTTCATTCCCCAGTTTTCATATATATATATATATACGAGCGCGGAACCGAAGGAAAAGAGAAGAGTTGATCTATGGTGGAGTTTGTACTTACAGACATGCTCAAGATAGCATTGAAAGCAGTCGAGTTTCCAAGATAGATCAAGCCAAGGATCATTTCAAGAACAGTAATCAGCAAGACCGATCTCACGAGAATATGCAAATCAGTATCTGCCTCCTTGAAAATCCTCGAGAACAGAGTCGCATCGTCTTTCGCAAAGGCCCAATAGGTTCGGGATGTAGATTTTAAGGCACCGCAGTTCCCGAATATGGCTGTCAAGTTTGTTACCAGCACCATGAGGGTTGCCCCTAGTTGGCTCTTTGTTACGTTGAGGAAGAGTTGGATGGAGAAGAGGAGGATGGGGACCTAGGCGTGGCCGATGATGCCGTTGAGAACTACACTCTTGAATGCTGCTTGGGGTATGTTTAGGGCGGGTTAGCGCATTTCTCCGGCCATGTGGGAGGTTGCATCGTAGCCGAGGATGGGGTAGACTGCGCTGAGGGGACCTGTGAGGTGACAAGTTAGTTATTGGTTGTGTTGATGAGAGATGGTTTGGATGGAAGAGAAGAGGGATGCGCTTACCGGCTAACCAACTCACTCCGCCGGTACTCCATCCACTGCTATTGCTGAACTCCACGAACACGTAATGAGCATCATGTTTGGGCGCCATACCACCCAAGACAATCAGGAAAGCGAAAACGCAACGATGTGGAAGATTCCTATCCTCGTTAACTCCTCAAATCTTCTCTTTTCCCTTAGTTCTCCAACTCACCAGCAACCATATTGCTCGCCGGCAAAAGCCAACCCCCCAAGCATTTACAGCAGCAAAACAGTACCAGCCAATAAAACAACATCCCCTACCATTTCTCAGGCACATACGAATCAGGATGATTAACAGTAATCAAAGCCTGTAATTGCAAAACGGCGGCGAAAGCAGCGCTGGCTGTGAATACTATCTGGCCCCCTATGAACATCCAACCTGTGACTCAGGAGGCGTACCGTTTTTGCGAGGCGGGGGCGAGATGGAATACCCAGTGGTATTGACCGCCTGCTCTGGGCATTATAGAGGCGATTTCTCCGAGAGAACAGGCTATTGCTATGGAGGCGATGAAAAAGACGAGGTAGTTGTAGAAAAAGCAGAAGGCTCCACCGTTTATCAGAGCAGAGGCTGCTACTGATGTTGCTGTTCTTAGTGTTAGTATCTGCAGTTTTCTGCCCCTTCCCTGAGTACAGAAGATGTGTGCTCGTTTGGAAAAGGGGTATGAATTTTTGGGTGTAACGGACTAGCTTCCGATGTTGCCATCAGGATAAGACAAAGTGCTCCAGACGGAGAAATCTTGTCGGAGGACTTCTTCGACTTGTCCGGTTGATTGATGGCTTTCTTCATCGTTCTTGGTTGAGTCCATTTGTGCCTTTTCATGAGGAGACTTTGTATCTTCCATCTTTTCGTCGTTTAGCGAGGGGAAATTGCTCCATTATCAAAATTACAACACCACAAAGTACAACATACGACTTTGTTATAAGAGTACTTAACTACGATATACATACACCATACTCAATACCGCCTTAAGCGGCGCCTTGCTGTGATTGCGGCTTGTTTCATGTTCGCATATCTATGATTTTACCCTGGGGGGATGATAACGAAGTTCAGTCAGCAGATTGCAAGGACAGTGCAGCACGGGTAATGGACGGGCAGCCTCCGGGTAAGGAATAGATCCCGGGTATAGAGAAGGGTTCCTGAGCGATTCCTGAAGTCTGACAGAATTTGATACCGGGTAGCGAAAGTGGGATTTCACTTTACCCGCGGTCAAATCTTTCTTCCCGGTGGCTATTTTTTACGTCATGGAGGGGTTTGGCGGGATAACATCTGTGATGCTTTAGTGTGCCATTGGGAAGATTAGGCTTCATAAATGTTGTGATATAAATTTTAGGGAGTTGATTCATTCTGTCAACAGCTAGCACAACCCCACGATTCTGATAGCCGGCTTCCGAATTCCGATCTGTGGAGGGCAGTAGAGGGCCCTAATCCGGAAAAGGCAGGTCCAGCCTTGGACCGGGTGTGAATAGTTTCATTAGCGTTGAAGCAGGTGAGATATATAAGGATTCCCCTCATCATATATCGAGGATTCTTCAACCTATAAACCTCCCCTTTTCATCCAAGTATGCAACTACCCCTCACCACAGCAGCCAGTAACGCCATGGAGAACCTCAAAATCTCAGAACGTACCCCCCACCCCCTCGAACAACTTTCCGTTGCGGAAGCGAGTGTAGCACGAGATGTTATTCTCGGTGGCCACTCCAAAACCGTGATTGATTTCCGAACGATTTGTCTTGAGGAACCGGCCAAAGCCCAACTGCAACCTTTTCTCGATGCTGAGAGCGAAGGGAATTCGAAGATTGAATTTCCTCGACCTGCGAGACTTGCTAGGGTCGCTTATGATGTTGTTGGCGAGAATAAGACTTATGCGTTTTATGAGTCGATTGTTGATGTCAATGAGAGTAAGATTGTTGCGCGGGAGTTGATTGATGCTAAACATCAAGCTCCGCTTACTTTGTAAGTGTTCTTATCACACGTGATATATCTAATACTTTTTAGGGGTGAGTTCGAAGAACTTGTCGAGGCTGTTTGGAAATCCCAGCTCTTCAAAGATGCTGTTGCCAAGTTCAATATTCCAGAGGGCTTCGAGGTTATCGTTGAGCCATGGCCATACGGAGGACGAGATATCGAGGATGAAGACAAGCGATACTTCCAAGGCCTGTGTTTTGCGCAGGATAAAAGAAGTGGCAACCCAGATTCCAACTTCTACGCATATCCCCTTCCTATAATTCCAATTCTTGATGCGAGAGCAAAGAAGATCATCAGAATTGATCGTCTCGGTACTGGTGGGAAGGAAGATGGACTCGCCAAGGGAACCCATGCTAAGGATATCATTGCCCATTGCAAGAGCTCTGAGTATGTTCCTGAACTTTTGCCAAGCGGAACCAGAAGGGATTTGAAGCCATTGAATGTAGTTCAGCCTGAGGGTCCTTCTTTCACCGTCACCGATGAGAGTCTTGTTGAGTGGCAAAAGTGGAGATTTAGAGTTGGATTCAACCATCGTGAGGGGGCTACTATTCATGACGTTCGATACGATGGGAGAAGTGTAATGTACCGATTGGGTATTTCTGAGATGGTATGTTCTCTACTTCGTACTAATTTGCCTTGCTAATTTTGCTACCAGACCGTTCCATACGCAGATGCACGTGCTCCATTCCATCGCAAGCAAGCTTTCGATTTTGGAGATGGAGGTGCGGGTAGTTGTGCTAACAACTTGGAGCTTGGTTGTGATTGCTTAGGACACATCAAGTATTTCAATACAACAGATACCAAAACCGATGGAACTGTCAAAGTATGCCCTAATGTTGTTTGTCTCCATGAGCAAGACAATGGTATCGCTTGGAAGCATACCAACTGGAGAACTGGCCGTGCTGTTGTCACCAGACACCGCGAACTTGTTGTTCAATTCATTATCACACTTGCCAACTACGAGTATGTCTTTGCCTACAAGTTTGATCAATCAGGAGGTATTATGGTCGAGACCCGAGCAACCGGAATTGTCAGTGTCGTCAACATTGACCCTGGCAAGAAATCCCCTTATGGCAATGTAGTTTCAGAAGGAGCATTGGCCCAAAACCATCAACACATTTTCGCCGTCCGAGTTGATCCAGCAATAGACGGAACTAACAACTCAGTTCTTATCGAAGAATCTCATCCAGTCCCCTTCTCCCCAGAACGCAACCCAAATGGTAACCTTTATGAGATTATTCAAACACCAGTTACTACCTCCCAAGGGTTTGATGCCGCCCCATTCAACAACCGAATCGTCCGAATCATCAACCCGGACAAAAAGAATCCAATCAGCGGAAAGCCAGTCTCCTATAAATTCCAACCTCCCGCAACACAAAAACTCCTCGCCCAACCAGGATCCATCCAAAGTAGACGCGCTCAATTCACTAATCACCATGTCTGGGTTACTAAGTACAAAGACCAAGAGCTCTACGCAGGAGGTCGTTACACCCTCCAATCACAAGATGAAATCGATGGAGTCACCGATGCTGCAAAGAGAGGAGATAATGTGTACAACACCGATTTAGTACTTTGGAGTGTGTTTGGACTTACGCATAATCCAAGAGTTGAGGATTGGCCAGTCATGCCGGTGGAGATCTTCCAGTTACATTTCAAGCCTAGTGATTTCTTTGAAGCGAATCCTAGCATTGATGTTCCTGGTAATAAGAACTTGACGAGTGTGTTGGATAAGCAAGGAAATGGGGCGGAGAAGGAGAGCTGTTGCAAATGAGATTTTGGATGTGTGAGAATTTATAACAGGAAGGGATTATATACTTTCTGTATTGGTGGCAAAAATGTCTAAAGAGAGAAGGGAAGAGTGAGACAGGAGCAAGGAATATATACAGATGTCAGGTGTCGTTTTTCCCATAACAGGATTGGAGTATGGTGTTTAGGATGAAGGCGCATGAGGAGCAAATATATTTAGGAAATGGGATCTTGATTATTTCTGATAAAGGCTGCAGTTTCTTGCGGTGATTTGGGGTTTGGAAATGGGGATTCATTCGCTCTTGGTGAACACGTGAGCAAAGGCAGTTCTACTTTCAGTGGTGGGAGGAGAGAGGGGAGGCAGTGGTGGATTTTGCCGAGACCATGTTGGTTGGCGACAACGAATCTTACGACGACTTTTAGATTGTGCGTTAAAAACTTCCTAGCTTGAGATCCATTGAAGACTAACAGCTACTTCAGTTGGTTGGAAAATCGCTCTTCGCCACGGGATAAGTTTTCAACTATTTCATCACAATCCCAAAAACAGCACCACGCCCCATAAACATCAAACAAGAAATGAAGCAAACTAGGATTTCCGAGCTAGCCTCACTCATCTCCACCCAGTCGGGAATTGTTGACGAGTACCTTCAATTAAATGGGCTTTCCTCGCCCTCCTTTGACCTCGACTATACCGAAGCCATTCATCTTCCGAAGAAATACTCTCCGCCAAGAATGCCATCTCGGAGGCAACTGAAGAGTTAAACTGTCTCATAGCAGGTCCAGTGGGTTGTTTAACTGGCATGTGGGCAAACTTGAATGTTTGTATATTTCAATTCGCGGATAGAGTTCCGGCTGATGTTTTAGACTACACTCCTCCCAGCCCTCCATGCGATTTATCGTTTCAATATCGCATCAAGCTTTCCAATCGACGGAGAGGCATCGTATGCCGAACTCTTAAGTGCAATTGGAATACCTGAAGCGGACCTCGAGCGCATCATAGGCATGGCAAAAACGCATAGGATCTTCCGAGAACCACGGAAGGGGGTAGTGGCACACACCTCCCTGTCAAAGGCCATAGCAATAATGCCACATCTGCAATCGTGGTTGGGACTTCTGACTGAAGAAATCTGGCTTTGCAGCACACGCGTAGTAGACGCTATACAGAAATGGCCAGATTCCGGAGAACCGAATGAGACGGGATACAACCTTGCCACGAATCAACATGAAGGATATTTCGATAATATGAAAAAAGACCAGGATCCTGAGAAGAGGTTTGCGGATGTCATGAGATTCTTTCCCGCCCCTTATACTTGCCTGGTGTAACACTGGAACTTCCTTCTCAGTACAAGATAACAAGCTTTGGAGCTTTGGGACACTCGCCAATGTCCCATAAAAGAAATACCACACCGGAAATTCGTTCTGACTTGGAGCATATGAAGGATGTTCGTCTAGTAGATGTGGATCCTGAGGACGGTTTTGTGGAAGTGTTGCATCTTTTCCTAGTGTCGGATATAACGAGTCTTCAGAAAATTCATTGTATGCTTTTCCCTCTGGGACAAAGAGTGGTCGAAAAGTGATGTTCTTCTGCTCGGAGAGCCAAATTTCCAGTGCGAGTTTTGTTCTCCCGTCCACTTTACAGAATGAAGAATCTCCCTCTTCACCAGTCCCATGGTAACCCTCTGGAACGTGGGAAATATTTGCTGCAATTTGAACTTTCTCTGGCGTTGAAAACGGACCGTCCAGTTTGAGTGCATAGATAGAGCGTGCTTGTGCTGGAGAGAGGAGCACTTGCCGTGTCGTATCTGATGAAATGGGTTTCTTGTTGTTCTCGGTAATTGAAATGAGTTCTACAGCCTTTTCATAGGAATACCCAAAACGTTCTCGCCACATTTTTATTGTACTTTTGTTTTCGTTGCTTGAAGGCGCATCGTGTTCGGGTTCCTCGTATGCTGCATTGACAGCCAAGTTTTCTAATTCGTCCAGTAAGTCCATTGTAGGTGTTGTTTGTTCACGGAGCGTTTATCGCCGTGTAAAGGTATTTTTCTTTATTTCTTAGTACTTTGTGTGAAGGAAACAATGTCGTTTATGAGCTTAGTTCTAGTTGGAGTCATGATATCCCAATTTCACCTGGTCGGGTTGGTATCAAAATAGGGTATGCGTCACATCCACGTGACGGGTTTCTGAACACTTTCAATTCCGTCACTAAAATCCACACTAAGTTTAAGACGTCCTGTTCGTGATGGGCGATGTTATTAGGCATGGTCACTTTTAGAGGCGAGCTCTGCATGTACCCAAACATGCACCGTAACACAAGAAACCCACGTTTTAAGGTCTGATAAAATCATAAAAATACTCCAAAAATTTTGATCGATTGCAGACAGTGCGTGCTTGAAGAGTCCGTCAATTGTAGGATGGTTTTCAATTGCAGTTGTTGTTTTACTAGAGGATTACGCATTTGATAAATAGTCAAGTTTGGGTGTGGCGTGTTAACCTTCCTTGTTTTATTCTTTGTCGTGCACGTCAAGCTTCAAATTTATCTTTCAAATATACTTACTTCATTTATATCATGGTCCGTGATGACCTCACCTCAGTTTTAGTCTTACGAGATTGATCTGATCTAGATCCTTCTGTATTCTATATTTCATTTCTCGCGAAGTCTACTTACTCACACACGACTACCTGTTCTTTTCCGTCGCGCCTCAGTTAGGAGCAGAGCCTTGCGAGTTTCCTCGCGCAAGCGGCGCTGGTAATCTGTCACGGGTAAGAGTGGCTCAAACTCCAGCGAAGGAACAGGTGAGGGGCACTTTTCCACTTCCTCTTTTGCTTGGATGGTTGCATCGGGCATAGGAGTTGCCTCTTGTTCCTGGACCTGGATTGTTGATTCGAGAACTCTCTTATCCGCAGATTGGCCATTTTTATCCTCCATGCTATTTTCAGAGGGCGATGCTTGTATGATAGTAGAGGGCTCAGGAGTTGCTTCTTGTTCCTCGGCTGTTGATTCGCGAACAGCCTCATTCGCAGACAGGGCATTTTTGTCCTCCATGTTGTCTTCAGACGGCGATGCCATCGTACATACTTCTTCCATGACACAAATATGTTCTTCGACGAGATCCTCTTCGGAGAAGATGACGTTCTCACGAAAATTCTCCAAACTCAACAGCTTGGCCTCCTCTTGGTTGAGTTTGGAAGTATGTGGAGTAATAGTTGGGAACATAAGTTCTTTTTCCTTCTCATCTTCGGATGATTTGGGTTCGTACAGGTAACCAGCACATATCTCTTTCATCTTCAGTCGGTTTCCTTCATGGAGGTTGATCCGAGACTTCTCCCCAATTCTTAAACCGCGATGAGAACAGAGACGTCGATCGGGTCGTTGCCCAGTACTCGAAACTGAAAAGTCAGGGAGGTTTCCCACTATTTGTGCCTCAGTACAAGAATCTCGTCTTGGCAGATGTGAACTTTTTGCTGCGATATTGCTCTGAGTTGGTGGCGGTGGTGGAGCTGAAGAAGCTCTCCCAGGCGCTCGAACGTGGACCTCAGTATAACGAATATCTACCTTCAAGACTGGGGTAACACTTAAGTGGCGGACTGAGCGTAGTGGACGTGCGGCTACTTCGTCGTGTCTGCTCTCCCAAGGCAAGTCAGGTAGCGGCGTCTCCTGTGGTCCTTTGGGTACTTCGTCTTCTTCAATGTGCATGCAGTCAGTTACCCAACCATTGTTATGGGGCGGAAGACCAATACACGCGAAACTAAGGGCATCGTCGTCTACCTCCTCCTTCTTCTTAAAAACTCTCGCAAGGTTAATAGCTCGTTGCCAAGTCATTTGGATGGTATCTCAAATTTCTCGGTTTACTATTTACGAATATTGGTTGAAAGTTTTAGACTTACCTTCGCGTCCGTTGGAGAGTTTGGTAAAACAAATGAATCAAGCCTGAGAAGGTTCTGGGAAACTCATTTATACCTAGCTTATCAATTTGTCTTGAACGAGATACTAATGTGTAACAGCTACTTGGTCCTTTGATAACTTACGAATGAAATGGTAGAAGACATCGGGTTTTCTTTCATCCCATTCGGAAGACTATAGAAAGAACTTCTTTGTTCTACTTTGTAATAATACTTGCATTTTGGATATTACCCTGTTTTGGTTTTCTTGTTCTTTAGAAGAGTTACGTTGTAGCAGTCTTTGTAATAGCAGCCAAAAGCTCATCACCTTCATGTGGAAATACTGGAAATACTGCAAATACCAAGTCATGCATTCTTTCTCTTAGAAAGCCCCAAGTTCCTATATTTAATTTCGACTAGTACTTTTTCCGTATAGTTCTCGATGTTTGAGGTGAGAAAAAGGCAGCGTGGGGGTTTTTGGGAGGTTACATCGATTTGGGAACCAGCCTGATCTCTGTACTTTGTAGACTATTTATTTAAGAAGAGTCTTTGTGATTATTATTTACACTAGTATATTCTTAAGCGACGACTTGATTTTTCGCGAAATAATTGTTAATTCTGAATTTTCCCCACTCAGACTTTCAAGGCGGTCCATTCGATAACGGGCACCTGAACACTTGTATGATATCAGTACTTCAATAGTGTCAGATTTCCCTTGAATAATACTACAGTCTATCGTTTTGTAACGAATGTACAGTACTATCAATATCCACATCCAATAGCGAGAGAGCACAATAGCCCATAGACTGCAGGACTCTTTCTCTTGTCAAGTACAACAAGAATACATGCTCGTATATGCTAAATTGTGGGACCTTGCTGAGTATTGAAGTCCGCCTTCGTATACGAGCTGAATTACAACTGTGCCCCCTCTATACGAGTGTATGTGGGCAGCCGCCTAAATAAAGAACCAATTCGCACGCAACATATATTTCTTTTTCCCGCCACCGTCACACAAACGTAACCCCGCTTCTCAACTCCAATTCCACACTCTTTTTTCATCGTACCTAGCGACCGGAATTGTTACTGCCTCCATGGTATCAATTACAACTCATGTTCCCTCGCCAAACGCTGTGCTTGGTGAATCTGAGTACTTGGCTCGCAATTCTTCCACTCGTTTTCCTCTTCCTTGCGTGGTGGTCAAGAGATTCGGATAGCCTGAGGGCTGCTCAGGGAGCCAATGATGCAGCAGCGAATAGAACCTTAGGAGTGAGTAACAGCCCAGCAGAAGAAACACCTCTATTGCTCAAAAGCTAACTCTCGCAACCATATAGTTCCAAAAGATCCTCACCATCTCAAAAGAGCCCAGCTGGCGAACCCTCGGCCTCCTCGCAGCAGCAAATCTTACCGGCCTCGACATCACAATCCCCACCCAACCACTAAACCCACCCGCCTTCGTGTCAGCATTCTCCCAAATCGACTCGGGGTCACAGGGGGTGAAAACCCCAAAATATGGATCGACTTTAGCGTGGTTAGCACATTTGGATATGATTAAATTCGTGATCGCGTCGGGATTCACGAGTGCGTTGATTTTGGAAGATGATATTGATTGGGATGTGCATCTTTTGAGGCAGATGAAGTTAGTTTCTACGCACGTTCGCGAGTTGACGGGTGTGGAGATGGTGGATGGGGGTCCGTATGGAGGGAATTGGGATGTTCTTTGGCTTGGGCATTGTGGGGAGAGGTCGGATTTGGAGGTTAGGTATGTGCAGTTTGCGGATGATACGAGGATTGATGTGGAGTTGTACTCGGGGTGGTCGAAGAAATATTGGATGAATGATATTCTACCGGGTTATAGGAGGATACAGAAGGCTGTGAATCCTGTTTGTAGTTTTGCGTATGCTGTTACTAAGGAGAGTGCGCAGAAAGTACTTGATGCCCTTGGTCGTGGCGCGGATGAAGCTTACGATGTTGCTATGCAGCATCAGTGTGTCGCTGGTAATTTGAGGTGTTTGGTTGTCACTCCTCAATTATTTAATCATCATGAACCGAGCGAGGAATCGGGCTATATCAGTATTGTGGGAGAGGGAGATGGTGGGGGTACGTCTGCGATTTTACAATACGCTGAGGGGATGACGCCCAATATTGTTCAGAGTGCTCGTTGTAAAGCATTATTTAACGATACATGTCTTGCACCGCCAACTGATCCGAACTACCTTGACCCTGTATCCAGTTGAATGAGAAGGATTTCCTTTTATTTCTTTGTAAGTCCCACCCGCTGAATCGGTAAGGACGCCCATGGTAACCTGTAGGAGCAGGAAAGAGAACAAGAGTATTTATTAAACATCGTTCTCAAAACAAACAAACGATTACGGAAAATTCTTGACAAACTTCGCCAATTCCGAAAAGCAAAATTGTGAGCAACGACCGAATTCTCACTCTGAGTAGCTTCTCAGGTTATACACCTGAATACAGTACTAGTCAACAGCTATTAAGCGATTTGTGCAACCCCACCAAAAAACGCTGTTTTGCCTAGTTTAGAAAGACGTAGTAATAGTGTGCCTATAAAGCAAAGTTTCTATAATTAATTTCTAGTTACCTTTCGAGTATTATGTATCTTTTGTGTAATTGGAGTCTTTTATTAAGTGTAGTCTCCTTATAGGGCAAATAGGCGCGCGCGGAGTCGTGAAGTTTTAGACAAAAATCACGATATTTGTATGTAAAGCCGATGTTTTTTCCGAATTGCTATACTTTAAGGGACTACACTAAGAGGAGTAGTATTATAAGGCGAAAAGTGAATAATAGAAAATGCTATTATTACTACAATAACTAAGGCCTGAGAAGGAATAAAAATTTAAAAGTAATCTATCGGGTTAAATCGTATGACTAAAAGCATGAGTTTTGGTGCAAAACGGGGACTCGGTTAACAGCTGTTGACGGTGACTGTAGCACTTGAAAGACCGAATTACAAATGCGAACAGAAACTCAATTGAAAATACAACGGAAAAAAAATTAAAGCATACTTCCATCATCTTCGTTTTGCGATGAGACTAGAGAACATCGGTTGACTTCAATACGCAACGCCATCGAGTCGGACACCTGGGCTGGGTCGTTGTTCAATGCACACCTCATTACAATCAAAAAGGTCGGGTGTCGACGGGATGTGTCGAGGTGTCCCCTTCCCAAAAAGGAAGGGGCGAGTAGTCCAGTGTCTTGAAAGTCGTGTGGCGAGATGACAATGAGAGGTCACCTCAGGATTACCTAGTCATTCAGGAGGGATAAGGACGAGACGGAAGCGAGCCACGAGTGACGTCGAGAGTCGCATTTTGAAAGAGGAAGGAGCGAGCGAGCGAGAGAAGGAAGGTAGGTTGAAATAAGGTTTGTTGTGCATGTGGACTGAATTGCAAGAGAAGGAAGGAGCACCCAGCCTCGCAACCAACTGGGTCATCGATGAGTATGACACCCCTCTGATTCCTCTTTTCTTCCCCTCTCTCCTCTTCTCATCTCAACCTCAGAGTCCAACGCACCAAATCCATCCCCGCTAGCCCAGCAAAAGCTCCATATAACACCATCGCCGTCCTCGGTCCATAACCCACATGTATACCCTCCACAATCTCCCTCTCCCTCTCCTCATTCTTCCTCTTGAACTCAATAAGCGCTTTATTGGCAGCTCGCTCAGAGAATCCGGATCTGACGAGCTCAAAAACATGGTATAACCAGTATTTCGTGGTGCCTTTCGTGGTGCCAGGATATGCTTTTGGTAAAACCTCTAGGTTCCGGTAAGATTGCTGGAAGTATTTTTACGCGTCGTGTGCTGTGATCTGGAGGTCCTCCTTTGTGAAGTCGTCGCGGAATCTGGAGGGTGCTAGCTTTAAATCGGGTGGGAGGAATAATTTGGTTACTGGTAACTTTGCGGCAGGAGGCGTGGGAGGCGATTTTTGGCTGCCCTTTGGGTTCCGAGTTGCGGACATCTTTGGTTTTACCCCAGCCGAAGGTTGAGCCAAAGATTGACCCAATAGCTGAGTCAAAGGTCGAGCCAGCGATTGCTTTGAAGATTTAGCGTGAGTAAACTCGATGAAAGAGGAAGGGGTCAGGTATGGAACAAGAGATTCTCGGAGATCTGGACGCGTCTTTCCGATACGTGCCTTGATTAACCAGTCGATATAGGTACTGTCGCGCTTCCAAACCTCCTCCAATGTCTTTCCCCAATGTTTTCCGAAATTGAGGCAGTACTCATTGATCTCTTGGTGTGGCTTCCCGGCTCCATATTGTGCTTCGCGGTTCTCAGCGATGTGCGACGCGAGATTTTCTGTGAAGAGAGAAGGACTTGTTTGGTACGAGAGTCTCATTACTGAGAACTGAGGTATGGCATGAAATTTAGGACTTCATGGCGACTGCAGGGTTCGAGGAATTTTTCTGGTTACCGAAGAGTGGAAGGAAGTTGATGCGTCGTCTACGATGCCTACAACTCTTGCACCAGCCAATCGTTACCGTGCTTTTGAGGTTTTATCATTCACTGGCTATGTACTTGCAAGTATATTATACGAGTTACTTAGCAGATAAAAAGTATTTGCTACCCTTTTTGTAGAATTTTACAGCCCTGTAAGGGTCAAATACGGCGGCAAACTCGCCTAATTTCCCCCTCCCCTTTTTTTACGGGTCAAAACCCGAAATTTAACTCCGCCGCGCCTCGACCAGCCTCGCTGTTAATTACACTTGGGCATCTCAAAAAGCGCAAAGTCTTTGTAAAGTAAACATTATCAGCAATAGCTCTTTCTACACTTAATCTAGCAGTTCCAACTTCACGCAATCTCACCTGCCCAACCTAGCAGCCTTAGCCGCAGCTCTCTTCTCAATCCACCCAATTCCAAACCCAGTGAACAACGTCAACGCAACCGTAAACGCAAGCGCACTGGCATACCCATGCGTCTTCTTATATGCCGGTGCCTGACTACTTGGAAACTGATACTGCTGGAATGGGATAACCACCGCCTGTCCAAAACTCCCCATAAAAGCCAAAGTGAAAGCTCTCAATTGAGAATCGCCACCACAAACACTATTCACCCATCCAGCAAGTAGGGGTGAAATACACCCGTAGCATCCTGCAAGACAGTAGACGAAAATCTTCAATCCACTTGGCACGTTCCAAATCGTAAGAACGATATAAACAAACGTAAGGATTATACCAATTCCCGCACAAACAGGACCTCTCCTTCCAATCTTATCAGCAATAAAACCAGTTCCAATCATGAAGAAGAAATTCACTGCTCCAATGATGGTAGGTAAATTATTAATTTGAGGAACTGAGTATCGTTTCTCAGATTTCAACCAAAGACCGAAGAATTGCATGACGTAAGAACCAGCAGTCAACGACCAGAGTCCCCATCCAATGGAGAAGGTCCAGAGCTGCCAGGATACCGCGATTCTTTTGATGGCTGATAGGTCGAGTTTGCCGACTGGGGTGCGGCCTTCTTCGGCGATGCGTTCTTTGGCGCGGTTGATTTCCCATTCGTTGAGGTAGAAGGCTCTTGTTGTTTCGGGGGTGTCGGGGAAGAAAATCTGCGGGTTGTTAGATTACTCGTTCTCTGCATATTTTGACGAGGGGAAGGTACTTACAAAACCATAGATTGCGATGGGAATTGCGAGGATGAAGTCAAAAATAAAAAGCCATCGCCAAGCACTCATTCCTCCTTTGCCATCCATTCCAGAGTAAAGAGCAGATTGAAGATATCCTGAAAACATCTGTCCGAGAACGCCAGAAATGACGAAGAGCGAACTGCGTCTTGCCAGTTCGGATCTTCTGTACCATGATCCGAGGACGTAGTGGATTCCTGGGAATGCTGCTGATTCGAAGAAACCGATGCAAAATCTGAGTGCATAAAACTGTCCTGCTGTATTACATTTGTAGAGGAAAAGGACTATGTGGGTTAGTCATGGTTCGTGTTTTCTTTAGATGGAGAGCGAGTTTACCGAAGAATGACCAAGACATCATGCAAGAGGGCAGCCATATACGCGGTGGAACAACTGTGATGACCAAATTTGAAAGGGGGCCTCCGATAATATAACCCACGAAGAAGTACGTGTTCATCCAACTCAGCTACATTGAAAAATTGTCAGCTTGAATTCTTTTGTTGACGCGGAAACTTCGAGTGACCTCCCCCCCCCCACTATCCGTTGAAGTAAAAGGCTAAACATACCTCGTTAGCTTTCCCAAATCCAAGTTCCTCTGACATTCCAGAAACATATGCATTTGAGATATTCGTCTGGTCCAGATACTTGTTGAAGAAGCAGAGGCAACTATAACTTAACAAAAACCAATCGAGTTTGAATATAAGTCGTTTTTCCTGCTTTGAAGTCCCGGGTTCATGCCAATGAAACCATCTCCCACCAGTCTCCTTCGTTTCTGGATTGACTGGTGCAGAGACAGTATTTTGTGCTACACTGCTGTCCGAATCGTGGCCATCCTTAACATCTACAGATATTTCATGGGAAGGAGCCTTATCGTTTGATGGATGACTAACAGTCGCCATTATGAAGTTCTGAGCAAGAAAGCGCGCTCTTCAAGTCGAAAACTTTATTTTGGAACAGATGGAGAACAGCAACACCCAGGAAGAAGGCTGAGGTTGTCCATCTTATCTGTTTTATGTACTCCCAGTACCACGGTAACTTGATTTACACCAGGATACCATCGAAGCTCCAATTGCGTGCTTAAAGAAATCTTTACCGCGTTCGCAATCAGTCCAAATGAAGGAATTTTTCGTTGGCGATTTATCCTGACCCCACTGCGGATCCGCTCCCGCTTCCCTTGCGAACCCGCCAACGCCGCCACCTCCAACCTTGTTGTTGAGCCCCCCGTAGTAAATATCAGGGTAGTCGTATTGATGGTTCTAGGAAATAAACATTGAAAGCAGTAGTCTTTCGCATAGGAAGCAAGTATTGATAAAATGGCAGACTTTGTTGAAGTAAATGGCGCTCGTTTAGCCTACCGATTCGACGGCCCTGCAACTGCCCCATTATTCGTAACGCTACATGGAGGGAGAGGATTTGGTTAGTGCATTTCTTGGACACCCGAAAATCGAATGATAGACTGATTGGGAGTTTAGGTGATCATAAGTCTGACTTCAAGGCTTATTCGCCTCTGAATGACAACTATCGAGTGCTATCCTTTGATTTTCGAGGTCATGGCCAAAGTTCCGAAAATGGACCATACACCTTCAAGCAATTGGTTGATGACATCGATGCAATGAGAATTCATTTTGCTGGTGTAGAAAGCCAAATAGTGCTATGTGGAGGAAGCTTTGGAGGATACCTAGCGCAGCAGTATGCGATAGAATATCCCTCCAAAGTCTCCCATCTCATCCTAAGAGGCACCGCGCCTTCATATCATCGTAGGAATGTCAAGCCCTCAATTGGACAATATCTGACAATTCCAAGACGAGGAACATGCAATTAAGACGCTAGAAGACAGGCTCGCACTGGCACCTTGCGCATCCAGGGAGATGCTAGTCGGAGGGGTGTTTGGAAGCTTCAAGAATGATGAGGAGTTCAGACTCGTCATGTTTGCTCTGGGACCTCTGTACAGCGAGTCCTACAAACCGGACGCAGCCCTTCAGAAGTGTCTTGAGACAGTTTATCGCTCAAAAACACACAGTGAGCCAGGTGCTTTGTGTACTAGGCGTGCCAGAATGCTAATAGAGGACAGACGATTTATATTCAGAAACGGAAAAGTACTTTGATTATCGAGAAAAGCTGCCCCATATCACAGCGGAAACTCTGGTGATCGTAGGAGAGAAAGATTGGATATGCACCCCAGGTAAGAAGCTTCAGAAGCTTGAAGGAGACCACACTAACAAGAATAATCCAGATCAATCACGCTTCATCGCCGGCGCTATCCCCAAGGCGACGCTTGTCGTTTTCCCTGGGGCAAATCATGGAGTACATCTGGAAAAGAATGCTGAGGTTTTGGAGAAAATTCGGGAGTTTCTGAAGTAGTTCGAACATTTGACAAGACAGCAGTAGAGTTGACTAGTATGATATCGACATATCGAATGGAATAAATCGTGATAATAGATTGAGAGTTGGCGGAGGGATGCCGACTAACGGAGAGGTTCAGCGTGGGTTTAGCTGCTGTCTAACTTCGCACCGGCTAAGGTTAGCGCATCCCATCTTTGCACTCGCCGGGGCGTTATTCAACATCCCATTTTTGGCCATCTTATAAATCACCGTCGGAATGAGTCCGACTAAATGCTAGCAGCACTCGGGCAAGGCTATCTTGACAATAAATCCTTGCAGAGGTGTTGCCTCGAAATCGTTAATAATTGCGGGATGAATGGGGTGGAAGGCATCATGAATCGCAAAGATGCTGTACAAGTGTACGCGCCCAACACCAAGATTTGTATTCTCCTACTGTGATTCCGTCATTTTCCATTTGCTGTTTATATCTAATCGAAGAAATGTCTGTCGTTAATGCCCCAGACATCAGAATCTCCATAGGCAAGTCCTACTCTCATCCCGGGTTTTGCTTTAGCTTTACAGTATAGCTGACTTTCCTTTATAGACCGCGGAGGAACATTCTGTGACGCCCTTGTCCAGATTGCGGGGCAGAAGGATATCATCTTCAAACTCCTATCCGAAGATCCCCAAAACTACAAAGATGCGCCCACCGAAGCTATTCGTCGAGCTCTCCAACTCGCAGAAGGAAAATCCATATCAGTAGGGGAGAAATTGGATGGCTCGAGAATTGGTTCGTGGAGAATACCCAGATACATGATTTAGGCTTATGCTGGCGCACAGAATCATGTAGGATTGGCACAACGGTCGCGACCAATGCTTTGTTGGAACGAAAGGGGGAGCGGTTTGCGCTACTCACGACCAAAGGCATGAAGGATGTCTGTGAAATTGGGGACCAATCTAGACCAGAGCTCTTCAACCTCAATATTCGCAAACCGGACGTTCTATTTTCGAAAGTGGTGGAACTCAATGAGAGAGTAACGATTGAAGATTACGACATGAACCCATATCCCAGAAATTTTTCGGGAGACCTAGCAGACCCGGAACTAGTCCGGACGGCGAGTGGGGAGGTCATAAGGATACTACAGAAACTCGATGTGGAAGAAGCCCGAAGAACACTTTTGGAATTACGAGAAGAGGGTTATAACTCGGTCGCTATATGCTTCATGCACTCTTACATATTCCCAGACCATGAACAAGAGGTTCTGGCCATAGCAAAGGAAGTTGGTTTCGAGTTTGCGACGGCCTCCTCATCGATAAGTTCCCACATCAAAATTTTAAGGAGGGGGACGTCTGTGTGCTCCGAAGCATATCTATACCCAATAATCCGACGTTATGTGGACAACTTCCAATCAGGATTCAAAATACTGCCCCAAAGAGTAGAGTTCATGTGCTCGGATGGTGGTCTTCGACAAGCCCAAAGGTTTTCGGGTAATGAAGCACTTCTTAGTGGTCCCGCGGGTGGTGTAGTTGGTATTGCCCGATCTTGTTACGACGAGGTGGAGAAATCTGCAATCATCGGCTTCGACATGGGAGGCACAAGTACTGATATTTCCCGGTACGATGGGAAATATGAACATCTCATGGAAGCCAAGATTGCTGGTCGGACAATTGCTACACCTATGCTGTCAATCCAGACCGTGGCAGCTGGAGGTGGCTCGATATTATTTGCAAGAAATGGACTCTTCGTAGTGGGGCCCGAAAGTGCAGGAGCCCATCCGGGTCCCGCATGCTATCGAAAAGGGGGCCCCTTAACAATAACCGATGCCAACCTATTTCTAGGGCGCTTAGTTGTGTCCTCGTTTCCATCTATTTTCGGTCCCGGTGCTGATGAGCCTCTCGATCAGAAGATTGTCCAAGAAAAGTTCCAAGAAATTACCAAAGAGATTAATTCACAATCCAATCAAAATCTGACGCCTGAAGACGTGGCTCTCGGATTTTTGAGAATTGCGAATGAGAGTATGAGCAGACCCATCAGAAACGCAACTGAAGCTCGAGGTTTTGTGCCAGACCAGCATAACCTCGTCAGTTTCGGTGGCGCCGGTGGTCAGCATGCAACAGCTATTGCGAGCAACCTTGGGATCAAGAGAGTTCTCATCCACAAGTATTCGTCTATCCTCTCTGCATACGGAATATCCTTGGCCCAAGTGCAGTCCGAGGCATCTGCTTCATATTCAAGCGTCTTTAGTAAGAGTGTACTCCCAGACATCCGAGAGAGAGTATCAAAGTTGCAGTCTGATGTCCGAGATTCCTTGCTGTCTCAAGGAGTCAATGAGTTCTCGATAGCTTTCGAGATCACTCTAAGCATGAAATATAAAGGTTCCGATACGAATATTGATATTAGACAGCCGGTGGATGACGAATACGGGGAGGCTTTCATTGCAACACATTTCCGGGAATTTGCCTTCTCCCTTAGCCGAGATGTCATTGTCGATGCTGTCAAAGTTCGAGGTATCGGAAGCTCAGATACAGGCTCTGAAGTGCCATCACCTCTTAGGGAATTAGAATCAGTACGTGCGACTAATACTCGACCTTCGGCTGTCTCTCAGCAACGTGTATATATCGAAGGATCATGGAGCTCAGTTCCCGTCCATAAACTTGAAGATCTTCCAAATCATTCCACAATCGAGGTTTGTCCATCCGTTGTAGCTCATCGCAGCATTTCTAACATCACAGGGTCCCGCTTTAATTATCGACAAAACCCAGACGATCTTTGTTGAGCCACTGTTCTGTGCTTATTTGGTGACAGATCATGTTATTATTGATCGAGTCGCAGACCAAAAAACTCTCGAATCAAAATCGGTGGTAACGACCACTATCAATCCTATTCAACTTTCAGTCTTTGGCCATCGTAAGTTAATGGGGATGCTATGCTTCTGCTCCCATATTTCCTTTGGCATGGAAAACGATATCCTCGGTCTCTCCTGAATCTTTCCTTATTAAGCAGTTACTGACTCTTCCATCACCTAGGGTTTATGTCAATTGCTGAGCAGATGGGGAATACGCTTCAGAGAATTTCTATTAGTACTAGTATAAAGGAGAGACTTGACTTTTCATGTGCTATTTTCTCGCCAGGTAAGTCGCCGCCCGCGACTCCGTACTATTTTCAGTCCTAAATTTTCGATACAGACGGATCTCTTGTTGCAAATGCCCCCCACATCCCAATCCATCTCGGAAGTATGCAGTTTGCGATTCAACACCAACATAAGCTGTGGAATGGAAAACTTCAGGTGGGAGATGTCCTATTAACAAACCATCCAGAATGTGGAGGTACACATTTACCAGATCTCACTGTAATCACGCCTGTTTTCTTCGAGAACCAGCTTGTCTTCTACGTGGCTTCCCGAGGCCATCACACAGATATTGGTGGCAAGGGAATCACCTCGATGGTCCCAGACTCCAAGGAGCTTTGGGAAGAGGGCGTCAACATCCGGTCGATGAAAATCGTCAGCGGAGGTACTCTTATGGAAAACGATATTCGAGCGGCCTTTGATGCTGCTGCCAATTTCCCAGGTTGCAGTGCGACAAGACGTATTGAGGACAATCTTTCCGATCTCAAAGCTCAGATTTCAGCGAACCAACGTGGCATCCTTCTACTAAACAAACTTTGCTCGGAGTTCACGCTCCCTGTCGTCCACAAATACATGGATGCCATTCAAGGAAACGCACAAGTCGCCATTGAAAATTACCT
The DNA here is from genome assembly GCA_001399465.1 of Hymenoscyphus scutula. Taxonomy (NCBI): domain Eukaryota; kingdom Fungi; phylum Ascomycota; class Leotiomycetes; order Helotiales; family Helotiaceae; genus Hymenoscyphus; species Hymenoscyphus scutula. The sequence continues at coordinate 35,269 of LKTO01000185.1, forward strand.
ACGCGAGATTGCTGTCAAACACCCCGAACCTCTAACAGCAGTGGATTTCTACGACGACGGCACGCCGGTAAAATTAGCGATCACCATCGATGCCAAACTCGGAACCGCAATCTTAGATTTCACAGGAACCGGTCCCCAAACCTTAGGAAACATGAACTGTCCAATCTCCATAACCCACTCAGCAGTCATCTACGCCCTCCGCTGCCTCATTAACCTCGAGATACCTCTTAACCAAGGATGTCTTAATCCAATCACAATCATCGTCCCCAAAGGATGTATCCTTAACCCTACCAGTTCAGTAGCCATTTGCGGTTCTACTATCGCCTCGCAACGTATCACGGATACCATCTTCCGAGCTTTTGGCGCTTGTGCTGCCAGCCAGGGATGCGCGAATAGTTTCGGCTGGGGAATGGGTGGAAAGGATAGCGTTACCGGAGAAGTCACCAAAGGCTGGAACTACGGGGAAGCAATAGGAGGTGGTAGTGGTGCAGGACCTGGATGGGATGGCGCAAGCGCCGTTAATGTGCATGCTACCAACACGAGAAACACCGACCCCGAAGTTATTGAGAAAAGAACTGCTGTCTTGGTCAAACAATACAGTATCAGGCGGGGAAGTGGCGGAAAAGGAAAATGGAAGGGAGGAGATGGGACGATTAGAGAGATTGAAGCGAGGGAGAAATTGAGGTTCAGTATTTTGAGTGAGAGGAGGGTGTTTCAGCCTTATGGGATGGAGGGGGGTGAGGCGGGGATGGTGGGGTTGAATTTAGTTTGGAAGAGGAATGGGGAGGGGGATTTGGATAGAATTAATCTTGGAGGGAAGGGAGTTGTGGAGTTAGGTGTTGGAGAGACTATACAGATTAATACTCCGGGTGGTGGGGGGTGGGGAAGGGTTGGTTCGTAGGTAACTTTGCGACGAGGATAGGGAGGATTGTGGTGCACAAGATGATCGTTTCCTAGCCCTGTGGGAATGAGATACTCCAGTCAAAATATCTCTATACAACAACACTCTTATTTCGTTGTGTTTTGACTCGTTTACGCATGAAACTCCCTAGCATATTCCACGAAATATGATGACATGAGATTGACGTCCTGCCACCTCAAATCAAAAAAAGATAGATACTTGTTTGGAAGAACTCTATACCTCTCATCAATATAGGGACGCGAAGTTCGAGAAGAGAATTTCCTCTTAGGCGGTATCACGAGCTGGCACAGTTTCTGCCTCGCGAATACGAGTGGTTACCACCTCAGGGAGGCTGGCGCGGCAGTCCTGTCGTGACACTCAACCCTCGAATCAAATAACGAGATTCAAGTCATCTGTAAACGCCTGCAGCAGGCATTCAACAAGGCTTCTTTTGAGGGCAATGCCCATGCCAGGCTGTCAACCTTCACTTCCTCTTCTTTGCTATCAACTCAAACAGCAATCATTCCAAGTCGACTTCTAAAGTATCGCCCTGCCGGCCAGATTCAGCTTCGCCATATAGCACTCATTTCTTGTCTTCGTCCACTGTTGAGGTACCATCTTGCACAAGGCTGAGAATCCAAAATCCCAGCCAGATTTCAAGCATCGACATGGCCGATCCACTCTCGATTGCCGGTAGCATTGCTGGGCTTGTGGCAATAGCAGATGTAGTATTTACTCGAACATACCGATATGCTAGAAATGTGAAGAATGCCGAAAGAGACATAGCCGAGTTGGCTGATGGAATTCTATCTCTGTCTGGGCTTTTACATGGGCTGGCTTTGGTGATAGAGGAGCTTCAGAAGGATGCCACATTAGACACCAACTCTCGACTTCATCACATCAATGCGTGCCACACAACTCTTACCAAAGTCAACGATAAACTCGAAGCCCACGATCCAGCAACAGCTTCTCGCAGCAAAGCAGAGAATTTATCCAAAAAGTTGAGATGGCCATTTTCTATCTCCGAGACAAAAGATTTGATTGTCGAAGTTGAGCGGCACAAGTCGACTATCAATATGGCACTCTCCGCTGATACGTTGTCTACGGTCTGCCGAGCTCTGTCGCGGCAAGACAAAATTTCTGAAGAGGTCAATGAAATAAAGAGTGAGCTTAGGTCACGATGGGCCATGGAGACACACATCTCTCTCGGAAAAGAGCGTAAAGAAGTCTTAAACTTCTTCGGAAAAGTCGACCCTAGCTTGAATCACCGAACAAATCTAAATTATGGCTTTCTGGGATCCCAGGGGGCGGCAAAACAATCCTTGCTGCGTCTCTGATCGAAGAAACCATGAACGACAGCGGCACTAACCAAGCAGTCGCCTACTTTTATTGCGACTATAAAGACCTCTCGAAACAAATGCCCGTCAATGTTATTGGTTCTCTAGCCGCACAACTAGGACGACAAACAGAACAAGCATTCGAATCACTCCGAGGGCTGTACAAAACTTGTCATCTGGTGGATCGAAATTTCACTTCTCCGCAACTCCCACATCTCATAGCGACAGTGCTAGAGATGTCTAGACACTTTGATGAAGTGTCAATTATTGTTGATGGCCTGGACGAACGTAAGACGAATACTATCACAGTTGTCGAATCACTCAACGAATTAGTTTCCTGCCACCAAAGCAATATCCGTCTCTTAGTGTTGAGTCGTAATGAGCTTGAAATCCGGGAGATTCTTGAAAGTGAATTCGCACATCTGGAAATTGCTGCGAATAATAAAGACCTTGAGCTCTACGTCGCTGCGGAACTGGAGGCTAGGAAAGGGGTTGGCAGGGGGAAATTGCGCATACAAAGTCTTGACTTGAAGGATCATATCATGAGAACCTTAGTCGAGCGTGCAGACGGAATGTCAGTATATTTTTATTTTGTGCTTTAGCGAGAGTCACACCAGGTGTTGGTCTCCTGAAAAAGACGATTTTTGGAGTCGGCAATCCTCGCTACTTTCCGAATTTCACTCTCATCCTTTTGCTGCTGCAGAAAGCTAATCTTCTTATTCTTGCTGCAGGTTCAGATGGGTAGCATGCCAGCTTGACTACCTCTGCGAATTCCCAAACGACGCTGGTAAACGAAAAGCCCTGACGAAGTTACCTCCAACACTTCACGAAACTTACGAGAGAATCCTTAATGTGGTAAACCAAAGCGGCCGAGGTGTTCAACAAATGGTACAAAGGACGTTACAGTGGACTGTCACAAGTGAATATCGCCTATCCGTCGATGAGCTTCGCGAAGCCATATCAATTCAACTTGGTGACCAGTTTCTGGACAGGGAAGCATTATATGACACCGAAGCAATTCTGACCCATTGCAGCAGTCTTCTTCGCGTCAGGACCGATCACAACCAGAAAGAATTCTTTGAACTTTCTCATTTCACCGTCAAGGAGTTCCTTATGTCGATTGAGCCTAATTCGCCCTTTGCGCTGTACTCACAAAATAAGGAAGACGTCTGCTCATCACTAGCAAAAGTATGTCTGACCTACTTCATGCTGGGCCCCTTTCAATCCAACATCATAGAAGATTTTGATGAGTGGGTTCTTCAACAAAGAGAATACCCCTTTAGAAAGCACGCTGTTCGTTTCTGGTTTGAATATGCCAAACATGACTGGGAAGACAAAATAATGGTAGGACTAATAAAAGAACTGTTTGACCCCTCGAAGACTACATGTTTTCTGTCTTGGGCGCGAGATCGTCTCAACCACTGCCGTCATTACTCTACCACAAATCTTGTCCGTGAGGGTTTTGCTGTTACTACGAAGAATGTTCTCGTGGGAGGCATGGGTCCTCTCCATGTTGCAGCCGCATTAGGTGCGACTGACTTGTGTCGGTGGCTATTACTATCCTGTAACGAGATTAATCAAGCCAGTAACTTCGGTACCCCACTCCACGTGCGCTATTGGTATGTTCCAGTTTATTTCCCCTTCTGTTGTAGTGTAAATTGTTTTTCAAACGCTTTCATAAAATGGACTAACTCTGAGGTCCTTTGTCTAGGGGGAGGGTGTGATATTCTGTTATTACGATGAAGTCAAAGTCGAGCTACCGTACTTTTACTGCGATCCTGTAACGAAAGTTGTGCAGCTACTAGTGGACCAAGGCGCCGATATTCACAAATCGTTTCGAGAGCCTCGTGGGGGAGAATATTCCTGCGTAGATATAGCTCTTCGCTACGGCACTGCCGATGGTTCTAGCCATCCCCTGGTTTCACTTGTTGGTGCAGGGGCAAAACTTGAGAAGAACCATTTGCTAGCTCTCGAAAATTCTGTAAAGAACGATGATCACAGCTTCAGTGATGATCAGGTTTCATATCAACAGTTTATCGAAGCCCTTGTAGAGAACTTTGAGCAAAACACTCCAAACGACGAAATTAAAGATACTCTTCTTAACATAGCTTTACGGTTCAAACGATTTCCTGGTCTGGGCCGGATCACGCAGAGGAGTGAAGGGCACTCACTGGAAGAGTTGCAACAGAGATTCAGTCGTGCCATCCGATATGATCAACCGGGAACAATGGAATTGCTATTGCGTGACTCGCGACTAGTGCCAATGTTTACATACGATCAGTCAGGAGAAACGACACTTCATTGGGCTGTCGAGAATGAAGCTGTTGGCGCCGTCAAACTGTTGATATCCCTGGGTGCAAGTGTGGACGTTGAAGCCGATAACGGAAATACACCATTACACACGGCCGCGAAGTATAACAATAGAGATGGGGCCTGCATAGCTATTCTGCTTGATCATGGCGCAAAGTTTGCTACTGTAAATCGAAATGCTGATACGGCATGGTATTTGGCAGCTGAATATGGTAATACAGCTGTCTTGAGAGTATTTTTGGAGCGGGATACAAGGAAGGCTGGATCCTTAGGGACACCTGATGGGGTAGGACTCCTCCCATTGTTCAGAGCAGCGAAGAACAAGTGCTTAGGTGAGTCTTCTAACACTTGTCGAGTGAGCTGGCTAATTCTTTTTCATAAAGCTGCCACAACTTTTTTGCTTTCTCAACCTTTCGACTTAAATCACAAATGTATAGATGGCTTAAGTATATTACATTACGTGGTCGGTATGGGCTCAATAGACCTACTGAGAAAACTAATGGAGATGGGCGTTTCACTGCAAGAAAAAACCCCGCATGGGAGAACAGCTCTACATTTCATACCAAAAAGTGCAGACTCGGCTTTTGTGAGCTGGTTGATCGACAGAGGATTGAGTCCTTCAGTAACAGCAGATGATGGAACAACCCCGCTTCACAGGTAAAAAGTTTTCATTTCATGATGGTGAAATCCCATGGTCTTATGTTATATCGCTTCCCTCATTCATTGGATTTTTCGTACTAACTTATTTATAGGCTTGTTCGTGATGAAATCTCAGAAGACATGGAGGTGATTGCCCTACTAGCCACCGATGAAGCAATTTATCTGCCAAATAAGGAAGGACACAAGCCATATTATTATGCTCTACAGTTGCCTTCAAGATCATCCTTGGCTCGGAAAAAGTACGAAGAGCATTTAAAGCGAAAACAAGTTGACCTCACAACATGCTCCCGAAGCGGAAAGAATTCTATTCAGGTCCTCTCCGATTCGTTCAAAGAATTTTGCAGCTCTCCCTCAAAACAGACTCTGATTAACCAAAATTACTTCCTCGAAACGATGTGGAGCATGGTCGAATGTATCAAGGATACGGAAACAATAAATCAGCGGTTCTTGTGGAATTACGGCAAAGATCAGCTTCGGACAACTTTACTCTGCTTGGCCATTTCTTACAAATCCGAACAGGTCATTGAAGACCTCCTATTAAAAGGGGCTGACGTTGACTTGGTTATTCCTGAAATTGGCCAGTCCACCGTTCATTTCGCCAGCTATTATGGTACAAGCATAGAGTTATACAAGAAGATCCTCCAAAAATCTAAGGGTGTCAACATTTGCGCTTTATCCAGATTTTATCCCCAGCATTTTATATGTGGGAAAGACTCAAGGGGTACTACTTCGCATATGAAAGTACTTCACGATCTGAATCTTGACCTCAATATTCCGACTTCTTCGCCTGAAGCCCTTACACCTCTTATGGTCGCCGATGGAAATGGTAAGCTTTCTCTCACAACATGGCTGCTTGAATCCGGTGTCGAATCCTCCGTTGCCGATGGTAAAGGTTGGCAGGCTGTACACCATGCATGTTTCAATGAAGGATTTCATGTTTTGTTAGCCTTCAAGTGCGTGGATATTCGATGGGGAACTCTGGGGGGAGATGGTCCGAGAGACTTCAGGGCTTGTAACGTGCTCCACTTAACTTCTCAAAAAGCGGGAGGTGGCTTGAAATTCGTTCTAGATAACAACCTCCTAGAGAGCATAGACGCTCTCAGTGGCAATGGTCAGTCTGCCCTACATATCGCAGCATCCTTCGGTAGGGATCTCAACGTGGAAAGTTTGTTGGCTGCTGGGGCCAATATCGAGGTTGTAGGATCCTCTGGTACTCGTCCTATCCATGTCGCAGCTGAAAATGGGAGCTTAGAGGTTGTTCGCGTGCTTTTACGGCATGATTGTGACTTGGGTCCAGACACAAGGGGGCGAACACCCGAACTATACGCTCTAAAAAATAGACACCGAGAAGTTGCTAGAAGCCTGAAGGAACGACGCATAGAGCAAGGTAAGCATTTATGTCCCTTGTTATCCTTTTTCCAGGTGTGTCTACTCTCGTCCATGAAATATAGCCTCTATATAGGACGCAAAAAGGGACGTCTCAAAAGTTTGTTGTGTCACTCTGCGAGAGTTTTGAGACAAATCTTATCAGGCTCCTACTTGGCAAACTTTCTTGCCACATCAATGTATCGTAAAACTTTTTGGAAGTGAGACTGACTTAGAAATCACAGGAAAAAGAGTCGCTAAAAACACTAGAATAAACTTTCTTGACGATTCTGCTATAGATGCGTCCAGTCGCTCCTTGTCGGATTGCCTGGAAACCGCTATTATCCGAGGGGATTTGGATTTATGCCAAAATGCTGTCAATGCTGGGGTTCATCTAAACCAACCTTTCCGTGGCTGTAAGAGACGCAGCCCACTCCTCTTTGCTCTTACGTGGACGAAATATCAAATAGCCCATTATCTAGTCGAGGCGGGGGCCACGACGCTTGGCCTGGCTTGTGATTATACATATCCACATCATATAAGGCCGTGGTCATGGGCCGGTTACACTCCAGTCCACCTTGCTTGTCGGGAGAAAACCCCAAAAGAACTACTGTCACTACTCCTACAGGAAGATATCAAGGTTGGGTCTCCCGCCTTTCGAGCTCCAGTCAGCCCGTTCCAAATTGCGGTCGCATGTGGGAATATTGAAGCGGACAAACTTCTACTTGACCATAAATTAGACGCAAATCGAAAAACAGCAATACCAACGGAGTATTCAGAACGTCTAGAAACCGTCGACGATTCGATAGTCACTTTAAATATTGAACGAAAGAGACTCAGATGGAGGTGGATACTTTCTGGTTCTCCAACGCGTTTCTTTACTACGGTCCATATTTGCGGAACAGCTTTACACTTAGCCGCCTTCAACAATAGCTACACCATTAGCAAATTGCTCCTGGAATATGGGGGGAACCCAAATTCCGTTAACGATGGTTTCGAGACACCTTTGCACTTCGCTGCAGGATGTGGATCGCTGGAAATAGTCAACCTCCTTCTCCAATATAATTCAAACATATTCGCGCGCAGAATCGACGGAAAAACCCCAATTGATTTAGCAATAAGTAGCACGACAGCCTCTTCCATCGAAATATTGTCTACTCTCATCGGTAGGGGCTTCCAGTGCAAGGACAGATGGGGCTTAAATCTCCTTTTTGCCGCTGCAAATTCACACCCAAGCAAGTTTTCATACTTGTTTTATCAAGGCCTTGATCCGTATTTTAAGCCGCATCCTATGCAGAGCCCTACACTAAATTCGATTGAATGTGCTTTTATTAGCACATTGGGAAGGTATCCAACATTCTTGCCTTTGCTTTGCAACTTGGGTCTTGATTTCAGTCGATGCCCAAATATTCTGTGGGAAGTGCAATTGGCAACGTGGTCTATCAGTAGACTCAAGGTATTTATGAAATGCCTGCCACTCTATATGATCAATAGAGAAAAAGAGTGACATTATTTTGATGCACTTAGCGATGCAAGTCGAAGTGGTCGGGTCGACGTGCTGGAATTTTTGATCCAGATGGGAGCAGACATAGAGCTCAAAAGGGATCATTATGGTACTCCTCTAATTTCAGCATGTGTACACGGTCGACTTGATTCGGTCAAGTGCCTGGTGAGAGCTGGGGCAAAACTTCAATTCGCTCGTGACGGCAAATTCTACAGCGCAGTGGATTCTGCAATTCATTTCAAAGAAATTGTTCATTGGTTGCTGGTTGCGCGTTTTACAGATCAGCGCAAAATTCTGTATCACCATGAGGCGTCGTCAGAACTGGAAGTCAAAGGCTGGACGGGGGCTATGACTGCGGAAGTCATTGTTGATGAGTAGTATGTGCCGTCATATGGACTCTCTTCTCTTGAACGGGTGGGTGAGTTGTATGAGCTGAGGAAAGCATTACTTGGCCAAACTGTGCAAATTCTTGGGTTTAAGGAACCTTTATTTTCTGAGCCGAATGTGTAGATAGGTAGCCATAGGTTGTGACAAGCTTAATTTCTAGTGTGGTTATTCTTTAGTTTAGATGGCTTGCTCATAGTGTATTTGGCAACAACGCTGCTTTTATCCTCTATCTTCTCTAAAAACAGGACTTGAAAAAACAACTCAGCCTCGAACAGTGCAGCATAAATTGCCACTCCGCACTAACACTAATCATACTCTTGCTAACAAAAAATGGGAGAGCTGACAGTGATGCTTCAATTTGATGTAAATATATGTGGTATGGTATGTTCCTGACAGAGTCGAGTCGTAAAAAGTCGTAATTCATGATATCCCTACCGCTCATCAACCCCAAGCACCAATCCCTAAAAGAACCCCTCATAGCTTGATCAGGGTCCAAAGGTTTCCCAAACTTCTAATATTATATCCCAGCAACTCAATTGCTTTCCCCGAATTCTTCGAAAGAAACCAATCCCCTCCAACCTATTTCTTTTGCTCTCTCACGACGGTATATTGAGTATCGCACTCGTTGCATTGGGACTCATCGCATTTGACGCATCGAGGATGGGTTTTGATTTGCATCCAGTTCGCCTGGCATTTGCACTGCGGGTCGAGGAGTTTGCTTAGTGGAGAGCTTCGGTTGGTATCTGGGGTGTCCCTTACGCATTGCCACAACACTACCCTCATTTCTTCGATGTATTTTGAGTCAAGTCTCTGCGAAGAAAAGATGTCAGTTTAAATCACAAGGAAGTAAGCAACAAGGAGAGAGGATTCGCTAACTTTTGTCCCCACAGTCAGATTGACTTCGTGTGACCCTCAATGGCTTCGCTTAAAGTAGGGGATGCGGAACTAGGACGTAACTTCAACAAATTAAGATCTCGAATCTCTGCACAAACCGATACTACAATGTTCAACGGAAACGCAGATCCCCTATATACTCCTCCAACTGATGTGAGACCAACTCACCCGGTGTGAATTAGCCTCGTTACTAAGTCCTCTAGCCTGCTTACCGCGCATCTCAGCTTGATTCTTACGCCAATAATCTGACTTTTCCAGAGCCGCAAATCGACCCCAATGGCCCCCATTCCATTCAAAAGGCCCGAAGAAGTGGAACAACAAGTTTTTTCCCATCTCACTTGCAGATTTCTGTCTGCGGGATATCGGTCGTCTGACGTGATTCTAAGTCGGTGTTTTGATCAACAATGAGGACTTAGTCAGCTTAATCGAGAGGCAAATGTCAATTATTGGGATTCGTTCAGCTTAGGTTGTGGAATAAGCGGTATATTGAAAAGTGTAACATTGTATTGAGTGGCGAGACTTGTAGCGGTGAAAAGATCATGACGTGATTAGGAATCTGCAAGATAAATTGACTGCTTCTACTCGCATGTCCATCTGATCTCAAAACCCCAAAATAGTCAAATTCTATAGTAATATTTCCCAGCCACGGATCCAAAAGAGCGACACTTTAATTGGCATTTCACGGGGAGATAACACGTGATTAGCCTCCCCTACGTGATGAGGAGTGCTGTTTCATGTTTCACACACTGTGCTTACTTCCACCACGTGCTTAAATCGTAGGTACTAGACTCCTTGTCTATCGAAGCTTCGACTGCTTTTAGCTGTTTTGAGTCCCAGTACCATTCTAGCTAGCTAAGTCAACTCGCGTCTTCTACTCCACTAGTCTCCCCTCAGGTCTATGACTGCTCCATCGCTTCCAATGTTTTCACGAAATTGCGGTAAGCTATCTGGAGATTTTTCAGTTTCTGCGCGATGCCCTTCTCTGGTCATCGCTCTGGGCAGTTCTTCACAGCTCACATAAATCCTGTGCTTTTTTCTTCATAAAGCATAATAACTCCAGCCCTCCGAAAAAGTCCCCTAAGGAGATAAAGAAGCAATAATCACAGTCCGATGCGGACACCTTTGCAATTACTGTTTCTCCATTGATTTAAAACTTGTCTCTAAGTCAACTGTCAATTCCGCGATACATCATCGCCATAGCAGTCCTAGAGAAATATCTTTCCCATATACCATTCCTGGCCTCTAATTTTTAATCCTACATTCGTACATGATCGTAAAGTATTACCATCCCGCTTGCACGCTGAAAACGCCATTTTAGTATGATATCCCGTCCCTTCAAAACGCCAATTTTAGCTTGAATGATCTCAAAGCCCCCCCCAATAAAAACGCCCTCGCTCAAGAACAGAATCCAATTTAAGGTCAAAGTTCACCAACTCTAAATAACCTTATTATGCCCAGTTCCAGAGAACTTTATTGTGCAGCGCTCGATGACCGTGTATCTCATACTCCAACGGCGTGATCCAACTATCGTGTGTTTGGAGACCTCCAAAGATACTGGCACCCTTCCAAATGACAACTTGACCGTCCATTTCTCGAGGACTGACACCAACCAGAATCTTATCGGCAAGATCAGGTCGCTTGGCTCGCAGTCTCTTCTCGAGAAAGGGGCCAAATCCAGGTGTCTTTGCACCACCACCAATCAACATGATGCCGCCAAAGAAGTCTTTGACTTTCTTATCCTCTCCAGCTGCACCCCGGACTGCGTTGGTGATACTGGTTATGATGGCAGTATCAAGTGGAGCAATTGGAAGAATGGAATCATGCTCCATAGCGATATCCTTCCGGGTACGTTGGTTTTGGTCAACAAACATGCCCCCAGGTGGGTTGGGAGTGCCGGCATTACGTTCAGGAGAACCACCATTGGCACCAAAAACATATGGAGCGGGGGTGTTAGCGCCTTCTGGAGCAGGTGAAGCGGCTGCGGATGTGACTCGTGAATTGCCATTTGCCTCGCTGTCCAACCGGGAAAGGAAATTAAGAGGGTTGGGCTTCTCTTTGGATGGCGTAGCAAATTCGGCGTTTCCATTGCCGTTCATGGAGATGCCAGTCGAGTTGGTAGCCAACGAAGGCTTAATAGAAGTCAAGATCTCGAGTTGAGCTTTGGAGGTAGGGTCATCAGGCTCGTCAGGATCGTAGGCGTTATACGAACGATCGATGAGTGTATGGCGTCCCTCGAGCTTTTGGCTGTTGTCGAAGATAGAAGGGTCAACAAATCCCATAGGAGCGAGGACAATCTCATCGTAGCTCTTGAATGAGTACTTGCGAGTATCTTGATTTGGAGCGCGCAGGTGGAAATCGTGGGCCTGGGCAGCAACGCTCTGTAAGGCGAGTGTACAGAAATTGATCTTGAGCTCCTCGGCAAGCAAGAAATCGTGCCGTCGCGCAAGATTGATGTCGGCATAAGGAAAGTGATCGTGGAGCATCATCTTGATAAAAGTCTGCGTGACGTCGTTTCCGCCGTATTTCAAATTAATGCGTGAGTCCTCAATACACATGCCATCTTCAACGCAGCAAATAGATGTCTTTTGAGCACCAACGTCAACAATGCAAGCAGTCGAATAGCCTGCGCCAAATGTTGCCGCTAAGCTTTCCTGAACGAAGCATACTTGCTTGAACTCCGCGACAGTCAAACACCAATGGAGGAGGTGCTGGACGTAGGCTTTATCAAAGAGGTCGGGAATGACAACAACACAATAGTACTGTTCCCAACTGGACATGGATTTCAATCCCAATTCTTTCTTTATGGCACACTCAAGAACAGTCTCGAGGTCATCCACCAAATGTTCCCGACTCAGGTAGTCTTTCTCATGGAGCCAACCTTGTTGAATCGGGTAGTAAATTCGGAATTCTGGGTCCGAATCTTCTGGAACGCGCAAAGCTTCCATGCCGGTGAAGCATGATGCCGCGGAATCATCCTCGAGGGCCTTGACGTCGGTCCACTCGATGCGAATAGGGTCATTATGCTCTTTGATCACTTCCGGTGTAGCGCGTCGATTGAAGTTGATGACGAGCTCCTTTGAATTGGGTAGAACTCTGAGCTTGTTCGCCCGCATCTCCAATTTCAGCTCGCTCGACATCTTTACGAACTTCTTGGAAAACTCCTCGCCGAACATCTCCTCCGGAGTGGTATCCTTCGCCCGCTTTGGAACTGGCCTCCCCTCTGCCTCTTTTGAAGCAAGCTTGCATTTTACAGCAAGAACCATGGGGATTGTCTTGGGTAAAGCGTCGCTCGCAAGGCCAATTCGAAGATTCTGACTTCCTGGGTGTATGACGATTATCTTAGATGTATCAATTCCATCGTTCATTCCCCCGTCCTCGTCTTCCTGGTCTTCCGTCACTGGTACGTCGGTATTTCCAGTTCGTGCTAGGGCTCGGTCTCGGTCTTTCGCATTGCGAATCATCTTGTCACGATTGGCCTCATTTTGGAGTCGTATTGGAAGTATTTGGTCGTCACGTTTCATGTATTCCCTATTTGCACATACATGGTTAGCTACTGGAAGCCAGCTTGGGAATATGAGGGGAGCGGCGCGTCGCAGTGCTCTCGCACAAGCTGGATTGCAGAAGAAAGATGTCGCACTTACGTGTAGTAGTTCTTTTGGTTGATCATGGGAATATCTGGCCACGAGGTCTGTTTCATGCCATTATCGGTCCGCGCAAGTCCTACAAGAATGCTTTCAGCTTGAATCAACCAGATGGTATTCGAATTGAAGCTTCCTACCTTCCTCGCGCAAAAGCGCCTTGCCTGACTTCTTGCCCACCATATTGTTCGCAGATGGGGGAGTTGGAGGTAGAGGCTGTCGTCTGCGCCACTGGTCGATTACACGGTAACAAGACCGCAGATTGTACTCGTAGCTGGGGGTGGAGGGGAAGGGAGAGGGGGAGAGCGTTTTTGCAGCGTATACAACAACTGGAGGTGCGAGAGAGAGCCTTGCGACAGGCGATGGCACCCTGTAAGGTAAGGTTAGGTAGGTAAGACATAGTCCAATCGGAGTGCTACGCACGGCAGATATTCGGTCGCCGGAAAGATGTCGGAGGTCCTCCCTTGGTCTTCTATAAAACAAAAGGTTTAACGCTAGTGTAGGCCACGTGGGACTGCTCTATTAGCTTTTCCTCTTTTGGTAAATTGGAAGCGGTATAACTTTCTTTTGCTATACTACACTGTGCTCTTTAAGTTTATTAATATATCTCAACGTCTATGGGAAACTCTTGTTAAAATAGGTAAATGGAATTGAATTAACATATTTGAGTTAAAATAAGTACAAACCTTATAATCCAAACTGTTATTACTCTTGTAACCTCACTTCTTTTACTTTAATACTCCTGTTATCTTATATAATATATTCTAATAATTGAACTTATAGCACAAAAATTTTCTCTACCTGAATTTTTGTACTAAGTTTCTGTACAATTTCTGTACAATTTCTGTTAATTAACTTTATTACTCCAAGTTTCTTAGGCAAATGGAATCATCGATTAACAGCTGATCTTACGAGCCTGAAAGGCTTAGAACTTCACTCCAATAATTTTATAACAATATCTCATTTGTCTAGCTGAATCTGAAAAATATATTTAAATAAGCTCTTTATTTTTCGTGATGTAAACTTATTGACTTTATAATGGTTGGATTAAACATGCTACACAAATCATTAACGGGTCTCTTGACGCTATTCCTATATGTTTGTTACTACTGATGTCTTGCCAGCAAAGTGCGATGTGCGACAAAAAGTCTAGCTGTCAATTGAAAATACGATATGTCCAGTCCAGGTCTGGTCATCAAGAGTTCCATGGAGGCTCCAGAGACACGTAGCGGTAAATCAATTTCATTTTAGAGTGTAGGAATTCTATAAATGTTGTAACGTAAAAAGTAGACGTCAACCTCATAATTCGCCTAGTGTGCTTGGAAGTAAAAAGGTACAATTAGTGAGTAAGTGTAAGAGTGCATGTACGAGTAGAAAGATTATATGGAAAGTTGTAAGGGTGAGTAGTATAAAAAGAGACTTTCGCGATTTGCATCTCACATCCGCCTTAAAAATACCTTAAAATGACACTTCTTTTGAAAATTAAAAATGTATGTTCTCCAGACAGAATTTCTCTGGTGTAAACTGTTCTATTTCATAAGCTCTCTGTATTATTCTAGAGAAAGGTTTTCAGGGAATCAGTTATAAGACTCAACTTTTGACCCGTCAACTGCTGAAATTCTCTAACTTCTTCACTTCCCCTTGCTCTCCTTTCTCTTAAACATCTTGAAGTTTATATTCTTAATAGTTTTTTATTTCTCTCAATTTTTCCCATATTATGTTGTAACCTGCTACCACCCAAACGTGAATTCAAGGGAGGAGAGAAATCCTGCTCTATCCACGTTTAATTGTTTACGTCTATACATTTTTCGGTTGGCCCTGTTTTTCACTTCCCTGTCTTAATGAATTTCAGTTGTGGTAATCCCCAAACTGAAGTCAGGAGTGATATTCCAGAACTTTAAGCTTCATAAAAATAGTAGCGCAGAGCGAAGCCTAAATGAACCCTATTCCGTATTTCAATTTCTGATATCTAACAAGCTTATCCATTACATAGGACAAAGTAACGTACATCTCAATCCCTCCCAACAAGCCAAACAAAAACAGGTTCCTTCTGAATAATCATCAAAGTCTTCAACCCCGTCCAATCCAACCTCTCCCCCTCCTCCCACAACCCAAAGGCCCAGACCACCCTCGCAATCACAATACTCATCTCCGCCATCGCAAGACTCTTCCCCAGACAATTCGAATGCCCGATACTAAAAGGATTACTTACCCCTAAATGATCTCCGTCGAATTTCTCGGGTCGGATGCCTCTTGGGAGCCATCGTTCAGGGAGAAAAGAGTCAGGCTCGGCGAAGAATTTGGGGGAGCGTGACATGGTGTAGGGTCGTACTGAGATGGTGGTCTGTTGGCTTTATAAGATTCAGACGCAAACGAGGAATGGAGGAGGGAAAGAGATGACTTTAGGTACCTTCTCAGGAATAAAAACGCCGGCATATGTATCTCCCCCCTCTGGAACAATCCTCGGTAATCCTCCCGGAACAGGATTCGTAAGCCTCAAACCCTCCAACAAAACAGCCTCAAGATATGCCAGTCCTTTTGTCCCCTCAACCGTAACATCCTCCTCTTTGGCAAAGCTATCTCTCACTTCCTTCGTTAATTTATCCAGAACTTTCCGATTCTGAACGTGATAAAGAAATGTCCCGGATAATGCCGTTGCACTCGCATCAGCCCCCGCAACAATAAGAATCGCAAGATTAGACTGCGTCTCCCTCAGCGAAATCCTCTGAAACTCATGATTATCCTCCATAAATGGCGTAACGAAACCCGGTTTCTGCTTTTCCAAATTCAAACGTCTGGCAATCTTTTCATTCGCAAAAGCAGAATGTTGGCGTTGTTTCTCCTTGACACTCTTGGGAAGTAATCGCATGATTATATATTCAAGTCCCGGGTACCATCTCGTGGAAGCAGCATAGACCATACCCCTCAGAAACCCATTTAAAGTCTGCACCCAAGGGTGATGCGCACTATCTTGTAAACAGGAGAATGACTCTCCAAGCGAGAGTTCACCGATGACATCAAATGTAAACCAGCTCATCCAATCCACGAAATTCACTACCGTCCCTGGTCTCCCATCTTCTGTCGTTTGAGGAAGTTCTCGAAGACGAGTGATGAGTAGATCGGCATACGATTCAATCAGTGGTGTTTGGGCACGTAGTGCATCCTCTGTAAATGAGTTCCCGAGTAGTTTCCTAAAACGAGAATGGGTTGCGGAATCCATCGCTGTGACGATATTTTCTGGCATGTCATCTGGTGCTATTTTCATGTTAGTATTCCCTTGTTAAATCTACATACAAAAAAGGTATCCAAAATTTTCTAGAGTTAGCAAGTAGGCAAATACCTTTATACCAAACCGGATCCTTCCCCAGATTCACATGACCCGGTCTCTTAACATAAATATCCCCCACGCCTCCTCCCTCGTAAAAGAAATCTCATTCGGCGCCAAACGAACAATATCCCCATACCGACGATGGATTTCAAGTTGGTCTTTCACCAAGTTTCCACGAAGGAGAGAAATTATATATGGGAGGCGACTCGCCTTCCATAATGGGGGGTCGGGAAAATTCACAAGGGGATGGAAATAGAGGTTGTGGATTATTTTGGTGATTGGATACTGAGTTGAGTTAATATTAATTGTAAGTGCAAGATAGAGATGGCCGTTTACTTACGGAAAGAAGCAATACGAGTATAGTAAGAACCCCCAAGGGAAGTTTATCTACCCAGTCTTCGCTGGTGAATTCCCCACCAATCATCGCGAGAACCTAGGACTATAGACGGTCTGGTGGCTTAAAACGACGACACCATTCAATCTCAACGACGAAGAGAAAATGAGCACAATGCGGCATTTCCAGATTCCAGATTTCCCTGAAATTAAGACGGCACGGCCAAAACATTACAACCAACACTTGCACTCACATAACCGTGATGTCAAATCGATAGTTCTCAGTTGGTGGTTCCGAATTCGTGGGATCACTATATTTACCGGAATCCCATTGGACGATATCGCCGGGAACCAATTGGACCAACAGCATCGCATTGCATTTGTACAACATGATTGACGTATGAGAGTGTGATGATAATGTTGGTACATCGACTCGGGGTGGAGCAGAAGTAATCAGGTGCTTACTTGAGAAAATAGGGGGGGAATAAGTGATCTTTTGCTTGTTTGGAATTATATTTCCGTCTTTACACTTGACCGAGTAGATCGTGTACGTATACAACGTAGTAATCGTAGGAGTATCCTACTACGATCATGTCAATTCCTATCCACAAATTTCTTCGCTATCAAAAAGGTTCCTAGCACAAAAAAAAAGCCATTCCACCAAGCGAAAGAAAAGCACTAATCTAAATCGTAGGATACTCGTTGTAAAAGGCGCATATCAGACGTGAATGGGACTGTTCAAATCTCCGATAAGATGACAACCGAAACACTGATAAAAGTTATGATCCCAATAAGCTTATCCTTTCCTGTCTAGACTGGCCGTAACAGGTCCCCTAATTCTTGGCCATGGGGAAGCGAAACTTTCCATTAGGGACCGACCCGACTTCGTGGAGAAAATCGTGAGCCTTGATCAATGCTGGAAGAAGCCACTTGGGGGCGAGAAAGTGAGAATGAAATAAAGACACAAAGTAAACAAGCCAAATATTCGTAGACAACCACCCATTTTGTCCGTAGATACTCGAGTACGTAATGCAACTTGGCCCATGTCACGAATAAAGTTCATCTACTATTTCATAGCTGGAAACCGGTACGAACCTTACACTACCGGTATTTGACCAATCCGCCGAACTCTACTTTGAGTGCGAGAGGCTCGCATTCGCATTTCTCGTAAAAGTTTCAAGTCTAAGGGAAGTGTGTGATGTTGGAGCTCCAAACTACTTCGCATCGTAATTCTTGACTTGTCTGTAGACTGGATGGATATTTTCCGTAAGAATCACAGATGTGTCTTTATATTGCTGATGAAGCAGTTGAATTCCGTACAAAGAAAACGGTGGTTACGGAGCTGAAAGAGAAGGTGGTGTTATGGAAGAAAAGGAAGCCCTCCGTCCCCAAGCCGAGGTGTAATACAACGTTGTGGTGTATGCTGGGATACCGACCTTGCATAATCTTTGCATAAAGTTCGGATTCAGAACCAATCGTTGCTTGTTAAATGCGCAAGGGCTAGATCATCTGCGAATACGATGAATACGAATTGTCAGAGTCCCCGGTGGCGGCGTCAAGCTTTATGTTGTATGGCAGAGGTGGCAGAAAGACGCTAAGCGAAGGGTGTTTGTTTTTTCCGTCGACGACTTCTGTCATCTGATATTCCAGACATCATAAGCCGGGTTTCGAACCGTATGAATCAGGCCGTCTTATGATCGTTGCCTTCTGTAGAGCTGAGGATGTATGTCGAGTCCAACATTCTGCAAGTATGAATCATAATGATTTCTTTGTTGGCTTACTGTCATTTGTCAAGGGGAGAGCTGGGCTGGAGATTCTTCCCCGCCATATTAATCAAGTCGGTGTAGAATCAAATGCCCAATCGGGAAATGTGTGCCTCCCATCCAAATCGTCAACACCGTCTCTGGGGTTTAAGTTACTAAACTCCAAAGTCCGTAGACTCGGAAAGAGCCAAAAATCCCGAGGTTATCGGGCGGTTGAAATTTTCCGTCTGAATATGCAGATACACCATGACCATGAGGATTCGGGATATAGTCATAACGGCGACTGCTGATGTTGTTAGATTGTAGGTATGCTGCAGGCACGGAGTCGGAGTTTTCCTGAGATCCTTCGCTTCGTCTGATCTGACCCTAGAAACTGGGTCCTGGAACGAGGCTAAAAACAAACAAGCGATGATCGACGAAGAAGAAAGATTATTTTGAGAATTGAAACAAGAAACCGAACAGTATTTAGCATATGCGTAAGTAAAGGGCAGCGTCGTATAATCACGTTGAAAGGTAGTACGTTGTATACTCCGTACGTACGTTTATTACTGCATTTGGCGTCGGTCCCGAAGGTAGCGCCTCATTGGCCTCGGATTTCACAAAAGAAATTTCCCGAGCACCCGATTGGCACCTTCCACTTACTGCCTTGTAGACCTTTGGACTCATCGAATTCAAGCTTATGAGGAGGGGGGGCAATCTACACCCAGACTAAGCTCAAAGTGGTCCCTCATACTCGCACCACCCACTCTGAGGCTCGCGTTCCCAAGGTTCCCTCCTCGGCCGAAGAAGAGATAACATTGCCTCCTCCCGCTGTCGGGCGAGAGAGTACTAGTAGTTCCCGTACCACCGACGAAGGTTACCTACAAAGCTGTCTTGTCCTTTCTCTTCGCCTTCTCTTCTCTCACAATCATCTTCTCCCCCGAGCTATCAAGACGCCGGTCCTCTCTTTAACTTAACTCACCTCCCCTCTAGTCGCATTCACTTGCCACAGACTAGAACAGACAGCTTAATCTCGGCCTTAGCAACCTAATCGCCTCCAAAACTCCGTGTTGTGTTGATCAGAACAAAACACACACCAAACGATTGCGACCAGCGCGCAACGCACCCCCCCGCAGCCAAACGACCTTCGTGCAACACAGTTCCCTCCCATTGAATCGAACAAATCTCCTTCTGCGAACACACCTTGGGGCGAGAATACCCCCCTCCGCCTCCACAATGGCCGAAGACCTTTCAGAAAAACCCGAGTCCCATGCGCCTTCTCCTACACCCTCGAGCCATGGTGATTCCACCGACGAGCACGAATCCACAAGAAAAGAAAAGAGCGAAACTCATGAAGTGCATACGCCCCCCAAGAACCCCGATCCAGCGCTGGCGAAGCTGGATTCCAATATCGTAAAGGTCGAGCCCAAAGATCAGGATATTTACGCACATCTCCCACCAGCCGAGGCACAAATTCTGAGGAAACAGGTCGACATACCGGTCGTTAAGAGCGGCGTAAAGGCCCTGTATCGATATGCCACCACCAACGATTATCTGATCATTGCTGTCAGTGCCATATGCGCCATTGCGGCCGGCGCGGCGCTGCCCCTCATGACAGTCGTCTTCGGAAACTTAGCTGGAGAGTTCAATGGCTATTTCGCTGGAACCATCTCGCGCGCTGACTTCAACCACACAATCTCCCATATGGTCTTGTACTTCGTCTACATTGGTATTGCCGAGTTTATAACCATATACATCTCGACCGTTGGATTCATCTATACAGGAGAGCATATTAGTGGCAAAATTCGCTGGCATTATCTCGAGGCGTGTATGAGGCAAAATATTGGCTTTTTCGACAAACTTGGTTCCGGAGAAATTACCACGAGAATTACGGCCGACACAAATTTGGTGCAGGATGGTATCTCGGAGAAGGTTGGCTTGACCTTGAATGCCTTGGCTACATTTTTTACGGCCTTTGTGATCGGTTTCATCAAATCATGGAAGTTGACTCTGATTCTTTCGTCAACCGTCTTTGCAATCACAGCCGTCATGGGCGGTGGGTCTACCTTCATTGTTAAGTACAGTAAACAATCTCTAGAGTCCTATGCTCTTGGTGGTTCCATTGCCGAAGAGGTCATCTCGTCAATCAGAAACGCTGTAGCTTTCGGCACTCAGGACAAATTGGCTCGACAATACGATCTCCATCTGGCAAACGCCGAGAAATTCGGATACAGGGTCAAGTTTGCATTGGCTTGCATGATTGGTGGTATGTTCATGGTAATCTACCTGAATTACGGTCTCGCATTCTGGATGGGGAGCAGATTTTTGGTCAAAGGTGAAATTGGCCTGAGTGCAATTCTGACCATCTTGATGTCCATTATGATTGGAGCCTTTTCCCTGGGAAATGTTGCACCCAATGCCCAAGCATTCACTACATCCATCTCAGCGGCAGCCAAGATCTTCAACACCATTGATCGTGTCTCTCCATTAGACCCCACCTCAGATGCTGGAGAAACCATTGAAAACGTCCAAGGTACTATCGAATTGAGAAATATCAAACACATCTATCCTTCTAGACCCGAGGTCACTGTTATGCAAGATGTCAGCCTTGTCATTCCCGCCGGTAAGAAGACTGCTTTGGTTGGTGCTTCTGGTTCCGGCAAAAGTACGATTGTTGGACTTGTTGAACGATTTTATGATCCAGTCGGAGGAAATGTGTACCTCGACGGCAAAGATGTCAGCACTCTAAATCTGCGTTGGTTGAGACAACAAATTTCGTTGGTCAGCCAAGAACCAACTCTTTTCGGCACTACAATCTACGAAAATATCCGACACGGTCTGATTGGAACGAAATTCGAGCACGAGAAGCCAGAAGTGCAGAAGGAACTTGTTTTGGAAGCTGCCAAGATGGCCAACGCCCATGAGTTCATCTCAGGATTGCCAGAAAAATACGAGACAAACGTTGGAGAACGCGGATTCCTCCTCTCTGGGGGTCAGAAGCAGCGTATTGCTATTGCCAGAGCAATGGTCAGCGATCCTAAGATTCTCTTGCTTGATGAAGCGACCTCTGCACTAGATACTAAGTCCGAAGGAGTTGTTCAAGCCGCTTTAGAGGTTGCTGCGGCTGGAAGAACTACCATCACTATTGCCCATCGTCTCTCCACAATCAAGGATGCCGATAACATTGTAGTCATGACCCAAGGGCGTATTGTGGAACAGGGAACACACAACGAGCTTCTGGCTATGCGAGGTGCATACTTCAACTTGATTGAAGCACAGAAGATTGCCCAAAAAGACGACTTGACCCCTGAAGAAGAAGCTGCGTTGGAAGCTGCGGATGTCAGAGACGAAGAACTTGCTCTCAAGCAGTCCAACACCAACAAGAGTGTTCAATACACCGAAGATCCAGATGACAAGAACATTGCCAATAAACTGAACCGAACTCAATCCGAGAAATCGCAATCCTCTTTGGCACTCCAGGGTCGAACGGTGGATGGCGAAAAAGAGGCATCATTATGGAGTTTGATCAAATTGATCGCATCTTTCAACAAAACTGAGCTGCAGTGGATGATAGTTGGATTATTTTTCTCGATTATTTGCGGAGGAGGTAATCCTGTTCAAGCTGTCTTTTTCGCCAAGGAAATCATATCCCTCTCATACCCTCTGGTAATCCCAACAACCGGGCTCCCAATCCCAGGTGCTGCGCACAAAATCCGCTCCGACGTCAATTTCTGGTCTTCGATGTATCTTATGCTGGCATTTGTTCAGTTCATTGCCTTCTGTGGACAAGGTGTTGCTTTTGCTTTCTGCTCTGAGAAACTTATCCACCGTGTCAGAGACAGAGCTTTCAGAACGATGCTTCGCCAGGATATTGAGTTCTTCGACAAAGATGAGAACACAGCGGGTGCTCTTACTTCATTTTTGAGCACCCAAACGACACATGTCGCCGGTCTTTCTGGTGTAACTCTCGGCACGCTTTTGACGGTTATCACCACCCTCGTTGCCGCGATCGCTGTGAGTACAGCCATTGCTTGGAAGCTTGCTCTTGTCTGTGTCTCTACAATTCCTGTGTTACTCGGTTGTGGATTCTTCAGATTTTGGCTTCTCGCTCAATTCCAACAACGCGCTAAGAAGTCATACGAGACTAGTGCAAGTTTTGCTTGCGAAGCCACAAGCGCCATTCGAACTGTCGCTTCATTAACCAGGGAGCAGGATGTTCTCAAGCAATATGTTGACTCGTTGGAAGCCCAAGCCAAGAAGAGTTTAAATTCTGTTCTCAAATCATCTTTATTATATGCGGCCTCTCAATCCTTGATGTTTGCTTGTGTAGCTCTCGGATTTTGGTAAGTTTTCATGAAATCCATTCACATATTAGAAAATACTAACGAAAATTAGGTATGGTGGTAATCGTATCGCTGATCACGAATACTCAATGTTCCAATTTTTCGTCTGCTTCTCTGCTGTTATCTTTGGCGCTCAGTCCGCTGGTACCATTTTCTCTTTTGCACGTAAGTTAACCGGGTTGGAATTGCATAGCAAATGCTAACATTCAACAGCGGATATGGGCAAGGCTAAGCAAGCTGCACAAGAGCTCAAGATTCTATTTGATCGAAAGCCAAAAATCGATTCTTGGTCCACTGATGGAGCGGCTCTCGAGAACGTTGAAGGCCATATCGAATTCCGTGATGTCCACTTCCGATACCCAACTCGTCCAGAGCAACCTGTATTGCGTGGTCTTAATCTTTCTGTGGCACCTGGTCAATACATCGCTCTTGTAGGAGCTTCTGGGTGTGGAAAGTCAACAACGATCGCGCTCCTCGAGAGATTTTACGATCCGTTGGTCGGAGGAATTTACATCGACGGAAAGGAGATTTCAAGTTTGAACATTAACGAATACCGCTCATACATCGCTCTTGTTTCCCAAGAACCCACATTGTATCAAGGCACAATCC
The DNA here is from genome assembly GCA_001399465.1 of Hymenoscyphus scutula. NCBI lineage: Eukaryota > Fungi > Ascomycota > Leotiomycetes > Helotiales > Helotiaceae > Hymenoscyphus > Hymenoscyphus scutula. Next base: position 58,620 of record LKTO01000185.1, read on the forward strand.
GAGAGAACGTTCTCCTCGGAGCCGATCGCCAAGATGTCCCAGATTCCGAAATCGAATTTGCATGCCGGGAAGCCAATATCTACGATTTCATCATGTCCCTCCCAGATGGATTCGGAACAGTGGTAGGATCCAAGGGGTCCATGCTTTCTGGTGGACAGAAGCAACGTGTAGCTATCGCGCGCGCGCTTCTTCGTGACCCTAAGGTTCTATTACTTGACGAGGCTACTTCGGCATTGGATTCTGAATCTGAACATGTCGTTCAAGCTGCGCTCGACAAGGCCGCTAAGGGTCGAACGACTATTGCCGTTGCGCATCGTCTGAGTACGATCCAGAAGGCGGATATTATTTACGTCTTTGACCAAGGGAGGATTGTTGAGCATGGGACGCATTCTGAGTTGATGTCCAAGGGAGGGAGATACTCCGAATTGGTGAACCTCCAGAGTCTGGGGAAGACTGCTTAGTAGATACCTCTTTGGGGTGTTGGACTAAAGAGTAGATTCTCGTGGACATATTTTTTTTCTTCTTGTTTGTTCTTAGCTTTTTAATTGTTTGTCTGGTCGGAAAGCATGGCGATGGCGCAGGCGTTTTTTGGAGGGACAAAGAATCCCTACCCTGGGTATGGGCGAAAATACACATTGAAACTACAGTACAGGACTACTTTACGATGTAGTTATTTCTTTTACTCTTTTAGATAAAATGGGGGGTTTGATAGTTTGTTTGGAGCTGAATCCGATTTGTCAGATCGGTCTGTCTCTTATTGTTGTTGAGGTAGAGGGCGGGGATGGAGTGAACAAAATGGGGATAGATAGATAGAGGCGTGTGATCTCTCTATGAGTTATATATTAATAATTCTCCTCTGATTATAGGACAGGTTTTCTTCCTTCATAACTTTTGTTTTTAGTGAGTGCGGGGTAAGTGAGGTAATCGCGTAACCTACGGACATATGTCGCTAGGATTTTTCTCTAGTCGCTTAAGGAGTCACTTCTTGCGAGGGGAACTGATTGCGACTCAGCGGTCAGGTAATCTGATCTATTAAAGGTTTCGTGATTACAATAATGTACAATCGTGATTGGGACAGTGCCTTCTGAATAATCCTCGAGATAATGTCAACATTCACGGCTTTGTTCCAACAGCTACGCCAAATGGCATCTCGATACACATATAAATAGTTGTTCCGAATCCACCACCGATACTTGATCTTCAAAATTGCAAGCATACATTCTTCACAACTTGATTCAAGGATAACAAACTACAAACTATCTTCACGATGTCGACATCGGGATCGCAAAACAGTTACGAATACAAGGAGTTGGAGGGAGAGTATATCAGACTCGTTACCCTCCTCCCAGGAAAGGACCAGGATGCGATTCAGATTGAGATCAACCACGATACCTTGGGGGTATCGAGACATCATCCAAAAGGAAAGAACCTACACTTGGAGCATGCTCGAAACAAACTCCCAACTGGCTACGAGGCGTACGAAGCACTCGATGGTCAAATTTTGAACATCAAAAAGCGTGCGGGTGGAGGTGTAGCAAGCTCGTGGAGGCATCCTGTTCTTGGTTTTAAACCAATGCCAATGGTGGATGTCACGAAAAAGATGAGTGAAGTGGGAGTGGTCGATCAAGGGGTCGCTTATGAGGCGCTCTCATATGCTTGGGAGTATAAGGATTTGGGGGAGGTGATGGTGAATGTAGATGTTGTGGTTTCCACGAATCCTCTCCAGTATTCGAAGCTTTGGGTTAGACAGAGTCTTGAATCTGCCTTGCTACAATTGAGACGAGAAGCTACGCCACGGGTAATTTGGGCTGACGGCATTTGTATCAATCAAGCAGATATGGCTGAGAGAGAGGTTCAAGTTGGTCGCATAGGAGAGATATTCAACAAAGCAGACCGAGTCATCGCATGGCTGGGACCTTCGACGAAGGATAGTTGGTTGGCAATGATTACCCTCCAATATTTTGGTATACAGGTGGTCTCAACTACCGATCGGCGTGGTTTCCCTGAACCGGGATTTGATAAAAATGAAAAATGCTTTGATCCTTCAGTTCAAATCTCATGCGATGAGAAAAGATGGACGGCCATCAACAACCTCCTTCGACGTGAGTGGTTCACGAGTCTATGGGTTATCCAATAATTCCACCTAGCTCGCCGCGGTCTGTTCTTATGCGGCAACTATGAACACGACTGGAACTTCCTCCGTTACGCCATCCTCACTCTCTTTCACAACAAGCATACATCATGGATCTTACCACCGGTGTTGAGCTCAACAGGAATCATGATGGAGTTTTTTCCGAACAAACACCCAATCTCAGACTTATTCTATTAAGTTTATGGCAAAAAGTGTGAGAAACCTCAACATCGAATTTCGGGTGTCTATGCACTATTCCCTCAAGCATTCCAAGACTTGCTGGATCTGAAATCTGAGAATATTTACCGCGTGATGACCGCAGAGCACATCAACTACACGGGCCGTCTGGAAATGCTACGCCTTTGTCACGGGGATAAACTCCCAGTACCGGGTAGTCCGTCCTGGGTACCGGACTTGGGTTCGAAATTGAAGATTTCACGGCGGATGGATTGGCAGTTTGCAGCTGGGTATTCGCGCTGCGAGGTATCCTTCGATAAGGACCTCAACACATTGACCGCCACAGGCATCCAATGCGCAAAAATCACAGAGGTCTATGGACCACTACCGGAAGGGTTAACTGTACACGAGAGCTTGACTGAAGTGCGAGAATTGGAGCCCCAGAATCTCGAAACCGAAGAATATCCTACGGGAGGAACGGCTCTTGATGCTTACGCCCGAACAGTCATTGGAGATGCTCTCGATGACAGGTTTCCGGATAGTGACTTTGCGGAATCTTTTGATAAATGGATGGCCCAGGACTCGCCTACTGCTCTTTTTGGTGTGAATGTGAGGGGTGGACTGTCTTCTGGCTTGGAATCTACACCGATGGAGAAGTTTGCTCTTTCATTTTTACCAGGTCGTGCGTTTGTGAGAACAGATAGGGGTTACTTAGGTCTAGCACCAGCTGTTGCTCAAGAAGGTATTATCCCTCCCATGCCCTCCTATCTAACCATGGCTGATCAAATTTTAGGAGATATAATCACCGTCTTCCTCGGTTGCGAAGCCCCCATCCTGCTGCGTCCTCTTGACGACAATAAATTCCAGGTTTTAGGCGAATGTCTAATCCCGGGTCTCAACGACGCAAACGCCTTCCTGGGAACCCTCTCTTCGCCTTGGAAAGCTCAAGTATTTAGCGATGAAACTGGTCTCTTTACGAGCCTCCGTTTTTACAACGACGCAACGAAGGTATTAAGTGAGGAAGATCCAAGACTTGGTGATTTACCAGAAGGATGGAAAGTTGTCGAAGGCGAGGAGAGGACGAATGAAGATCCGCGGATTTTCAGGAAGTTTAGGGGTACAGTGGATGGGAAGATTCAAGTTGTGAATTGGGATCCGAGGATGGATGCGGGTGTTTTGAGGGAGAAGCGTGCTGCGTTGAGGAGTTTTGCTTTGGTTTAGTGGGGATCTTGTCTTTCTCGTAGTCTTTTTTTCGTTGGTTTAAATTGTAGATAGATTGAAGGCACGATGATTTTGAGGTTTCTGGTTTGCTGTGAGGGCATTTTTGTTCAGCGGCTATTCGCGCTCTATGGCTTACCGACGTGATGTAGGGATCACTGGGAATCGGAGACCTCGCATCAAAGAGGAGCTACTCGGTGGGCAGATTCTCTGTGTGTGTCTAGGTCGTTCAGACGATCTTATAGAGGGCCCAAAATAAGTTAGCAACCACTCCCCTCCGCCATTTCTTTTCCTTTCGCTTTTAGATCTCTGCCATCTCTTCATAATTCAGGGTTTCTTGAAAACTTGAAGAAACCAAACTTGGAATCAGCCTGGTGGCGATGGGAGCAGGGAAACGTTCTAGAATCAACAGTTGCCTGGAACAATGTAAGAGTTCTTCTCTTACACTTGCAGACGGATTGTTCTGTAGGTTATCTGGGAAATCCAAGGATTTTAAAATATTATTGTAGGATATGGAGGAAGAGATGCTGGAATTTCTGTGGGATCCGAGTATTCTTGTTTTGATTGAGATGAGCTTTGAGTTCTAAGTTTGGGTGTAAACTAGGTTGTGGGTTTTTGATTTGTGCCATTTTATGTATATATGTATACATTAGGGGTACTTGAGGTTACCAGGGGGTTGTCACCTCCTTGGGCTCAAAGCGGGTTATAAAAACTGTTTTCCAAACAGTCTTCGTAGAATTGCTTGCGAGATGTTAAATACCCCGAGGAAGTTTAGTATCGATCGTTACAACCTATTTATCAGGAGAAAACAGTTTCTCGAATGCGGTTAAAGTGGTTATGTAGCAATCTGCAGGGGAGATGCATATCAGCCACGTGCGGCTCTTTTCAGCTCTAGGCTGTCAGATCTTACGCTCTTCAAGTCGACCAACACAGGAGTGGAGACTCAAGATCGTCCATTTGATGATACTCGCTCATAACCACTACTTGCTGTCTCTCCATCGTTGGGTGACCTATTGGTATAGCGATCTCATTGTCACCAGCAACGTCCTAGAATCCTGAGGTTACGCCTCAGCCGCACCACTCTTCCTTCGCACTGCAGTGATATTTTAACTCGACATGGACCCTCAATACCTCTCAGATTATCGCTATCAACCGCTCTCCGATCCCAGCTCAAGCATTCGCCTCATCTTGCTCTCAAAAGAGTTCTCAACTGGAAACGAGATCCGATGCCAAATCTTCGACTACAAATATGAATTGATTCCCTGCCTTTCTTTCACAGCCTTTTCTTATACTTGGGGAAATTCATCACGGAAAGTCCCGATTTGGATTGACAATCAAAAACTTTATATCACCCAGAATCTCAAAGACGCCTTGCTCTACATCCGCGGAACAGGAGACCCCATCATTTATGTTTGGGCAGACGCGATTTGCATAAATCAGGAGGACCTTGTCGAACGCGATGAGCAAGTTCGTCGGATGAAATCTATTTACCAGAAGGCTAACTGCGTTCTCATTTGGCTCGGGGACTCAGATAAAGTGCATTTGTTGAAAGGAGACAACGAAGAAGGCATTCGTGAAGCCAAACGAGATGCTAAAGATTCCATCAAATTAATGAAATAACTTGCAGGCCTGACCAAGATCCAGGAGATGGATTGGGGAATCGATATACCGAAATACTTCTTCCACGATTCTGCATCCAGAGAACCAATATGCACAGAACCAGAGGCATGGGCGAACCTGAAAAGACTTTTTGCATCGACTTGGTTCGAAAGACTATGGGTTATACAGGAATTGGCTGCATCCAGGCACACCCTCGTTGTGTGGGAAGACGAAAAAATACAATGGGAAGTGATTGAAAGTGCAGCAAGATACATTCTTAATCCATGGTCGATCCCCCCAACTGAATCGATTCTGGAAATTCTACCCCGTATGGGTGCACACAGAGTGGGGCAGGTGACTTTAAAGTCAACAAATCCAGAAAACATATTGACCGCCCTTCACAACACCCAGGAGGCAAGTTGTACAGACCCTAGGGATCGGCTCTATGCAATTTTGGGGGTGGTGCAAGACACACAGGATGGACCGTTGACTACTCGAAACCTGTCCAGGAAGTTTATCGACAATGGGCAACAAATAGGATTCAAAGAACTTACTCAATGGACGTACTGGGAGCATGCGTGGATTCTGGGAGTGAAGAAGACATGCCCTCCTGGGTTCCAGATCTTCGCAAGCCATGGGGCCTAGACAAGATCCTATGGACACAAACTTGCGCTTATCAGAACGTTACGAGATGGCATGGTTTCTCGTCCTGCGGACGAGAACTCAATACCAGGGGGTATAAACTGGGTTCAATCGTAGAACTGAGTGGCATTGGTGATGCGATTAGTAATGTCCCCAGGACAACTTTGATCAACGAGAGGCTCTATGAAATCATAAATTCTTGGAGGATGTGGTCGCATGGCAACGGTCTGGCCCAAGGTATGACCGAAGGAAAACGGTGGGACAACCTCTGGCTGAAAACGGTTGAGGCAATCCTGCGTGCCAGGCATGAAGAGGCCAGTGGCTTTCATAAACAATTCGAAATGTACATGGACCACATGTCAGGGTCTACTGTTGAAGCTAGTATGCCGGCCAGTGAGCTTACTGATATGGAGAAAAAGCTTTTCCCTAGGCTGCATGGTTGCCAACTCTTTATCACAACAGGCACCGAAGCGATTGGTATCATAGCTGGCAATTGTCATGCGAGAAGTGGAGACGAGTTGTGGGTGCTGTTTGGAGCGAGCAGCCCAATGATTCTTCGACCATTACAGAGGGGATACCAAGTGATGGGTCCGTGCTATGTTCCTAAAGATGACGACTACTGGGCATTTGGTTTAAGTATGACAGACGTAACACTTCTATAACAATTATGAAGCTGGGGGTCAGTGGAATACAGAATCAGACAAAAACTGTAAGTAAAGTATTTGTATTTTTCAAGTCTAACTTACTTCTATAGTTCCCTGCCTCAAGCTTCAAAGAATTTTAATCCCTGCTCTTTACTAGGCTTCCTCGCTTAGCGGCTGACTCAAAATAGTTATTAGGTTGAGGAAAATGCTATCTATACTTACGGAACAGAAATGGGACGATGACCAGCGCGATTATGTCTCAATCAATAATAGCACTATCTACTCTTAGATAGAAGCTTTATACTTAACTTAGTTTACTTAGTTATTAATATCTTTTTATTATAAATTATATATTACTAAGTAATAAGTAAAGACTAGGTAATATTCTAATAGATTAAGTAACATTAGAGCTCTTATAGTAAATAGAGATACTTAGATTAGCTAAGCGATCTCAGGATTTTATTATAGTTAGATCACGTGACTCGGTTATAGAGGTTATATGATTAGAGGAGCTTATAGAAGCTTAAAGCTCTAGTAAGATCTAGAATAAATAAAGGTTCTATATAAGACTAGTATATCTACTATTAGATAGAAACTTTATACTTAACTTAATATTATATTATTATTACTATCTTAATAGCTTTATAGTTAAGTAATAAGTTTACCTTTAAGTAAATAACCTATATATTTATATCTCTTCTTATATACTAATCTAATAAGACTTAGTTAACTTAGTTAGTTTAATAGAATCGTTATACTTTTAGCTTTAACTACTTTATATAAGTAATAAGTTTATCTCTAAGTAAATACTCTATAATATAAACCTCTTTATATAGTAACTAATCTATTAAAACGATTATCTTTATTAGATAGTTTAAGTTTCGTTATAGTAAGAGAAGAAAGAATATACTAGATCTAATTAGAAAATTAGTTTTACTTTTCTTAAAAAGCTTAAAAAAGAGATAATTTTAGATAAGAATTAAGAGTTATATATATATAAATTTACTATCTTTTAAATACTCTAGATACTAGTTTCTATCTAAAATTCTTCTAGAAAAATAACTTCTATATTAAATCTACTCTAGATAATTCTAGAGTAAAATTATTCTAGAAGATTCTATAGAAGATACTTCTAGATATCGATTACTAGAGAAAGAGAAGAAAAGAGAGAAGAAGAAAGTAAGCTTTAAGAATAGTTTCTATTATAAAGTACTAAATAGTACTAAATTATAAAATTTAGTTATATTTAGCTATATTAATTAGATTAATTAAAAATTATTAATCTAATATAATTAAGATATCTATTAGTTAAAGTCTAATCTAATCTAATTATATTAATCTAATTATTATTTATATTATAGACCTAGCTACTACTAAGCGTGTAACTCGCTTATAGCTACTCGCTAGCGTTTATAAAGTCTACTATTTCTAGTCTAGCCTAGAACTATTTCTATAACGAATCGACATTTCTATACTTATTAATTCCTTAGCTATCTCTATATTATAGAACCTCTAGAAGTCTTCTCTTTCCTTCTCTTCTCTTCTTTAGCTTTAGATCTTTAATTAAACTACCTTTTACTTCTCTAATTATCCGCTATATCTATATCTACTATAGATAAGAATAACTACTAGAAAGCTAGTAGATTAGATTCGTTATAATTTATACTAAATAGATATAGAAACTTAAGATATAAGAGCTAATATATATTAATTACTAGAACCTTAGACTTATCTATCTATCTATTTTACTATAGTTATAGTATATATATACTAAAACTATAATTCTAATATTTTATATAGCTAAGAGCTTTTATTTCTCTTTACTAGTTATTAAGTTACTATTTCTATACCGTAGTTTATTAGAACTCTATATATATTAGAACTCTATATACTCTAAAACCTATAAGTAGCTTTTTATATAGGTTTTAGAGTATATAGAGTTCTAATATACGTAGAGTTCTAATAAATTATTATTTTTATATTCTTTAGACATTTTATAAGATAATTTATAAAAGTAGATATTTTAGTAGACTTAATGTATATTAGCTCTTATACTAGAGCTAGACGCTGATTAAAAACCACCTTTGTTTCGAGAAGAAGAGTAGGTATAGTAGTAGAAAATTAGGAGATTTCTTACGTCGCTGAATGCTGTAATAAGAATAATAGCGTTAGCGTATAAGTAATCGACGTATATCCGTTCCGTATATACTAGTCACTCTCTAAAACAAAGAAAGACCATTTATATATATTAATTGCTTCCTTAAATTCATTACTATCCATCTCATCTCTCAATATCTCCCAACTCCGCTGGAAGGCATTTGCTGTTTCCAATGCACCAGATGAAAATGCAACAAAACAGACCACCCGCTCAAAAGACTACCCAAACACTAAATGCATCTAATGCAAAAAAAGAAAAACACCATGCTATGCAGCACACCACACAATCCTCCATCATACACTTCTCCCCATCCCATCCAATCCTCATAATATCATAAAATTTCACACCACCCTAAAAGTCCAACCCCTCCCCACTCAAAATACTCTTCAAAATCCCCGCCCCCAACCCCTCAACAGCAGCAGCAACCTCCTTCTCCCCCACACAACTCCCAACCCTCTTCTCATCCCCACTCCCAACACCCATGCCAAACTTCCTCGCCCGCTTGCTAGGCGTACTATTCAAAGCCGCAAAGGATCCATTTCTACCATCCACAGCACTGATTAAACTCAGAGTCTCCAGACTACCAATCACATCGCGGAATTCGGTGCTAGTGAGGGGGTGAAGAATCGAGTCGCGCGTGCAGAGCGTACAGTAGACTGCGTAAAGAGCTTTGATGGTAGGTGCGACATTGTTGGATTTCGAAGGGGTGGATTGGACGTTTGCTGCTGCCAAGCGTTTTCGTTTCTCTAGGACGACGAGAGCGCAGAGAGCGGCTTTTTGTTGCAGGTTTAGAGTCTTGAGACGTTGGTTTGCGCCGTTGCCGAAGGTGGAGGAGGTGATTTTGTTAACGTGAGAAATTGAGGCTCTTGGTGCGGTTTCGACTGTAAGAGTCGCGAGGGATTGAGCGAGAGTCCTTGGTTGGCCACTAGACTTGGTTGCGACGGGTGATGAAAGGTTGACTTTCTCCTCGAGGGGTCGCTTCGAGGGACTGGCTAGTAATAATGCCTCCTTTAGGGCGGTCTCGTGCTTCTGCTTTACTTCTGCTTCAATAACATCGATTGCTCGCCGACAGATATCGAATGCTTTGCGTAAATCTCCAGTTTGACTGGATACCTTTCTAGAACATAATTCGATTGCTGCTGGATGCATAAACGGAATATAATCTGGTGTAGCGCTATCTTTGCTAACAAGACTCTTCAGTCGAGTAATGATAACGTTCTTAATTTGGACAGCGCTGTATGGGAGGAATGGGAGAAGTTCGGGCTTCAAATTCCGGGCCTTGAGTCGAGGAAGAAATCGATCGGTAAGATCTAGAGCGTTCGCGATGCCGAGTAAAATAAGGTGGGAGGACTTTTGTAAAGACCACTCGAAAAGTGTGTACAGTATTTCCAAGTCCATTGTGAGGACATGATCAATCTCGTCCAATGTTACCACGTAGACATTCTTGCTCTTCGTACCCTTCTTGGGCACAAACATATTTTGTAGTGTCTCGGCCTCTTCACCTTCCAAAACTTGCATTCCGTCGCAAAAGGCTTCGATTAGGGTGCCGTAAAGATCGCTCGATGTTTTCAAACTCATACAGTTGACATACGCCTTCTGCAGGGCTTCCGAAACCTCGAGCTCTGTTGTGACTTCGTTGACCATGGCACTCTTGCCCGTTCCAGGAGGCCCACTAACGTACACACATCCTCCAGAGATATCGGCAATATGAGATTGAACGAAGCTATTCAACTCCTCCCACTCAGCATCCCTCCCAACCAGCTTCCCAGGATCTGAACTTCTAGTGAATACTTGTCTAGCTCTACTATAAATTGTTGCGAGCGATCCACCGGGTGTCATTGGGGTTCGCGGTGTTCGTGGGGTAAGAGATTTCCCTACGAGGGTGACTCGGTGTCGTGGTGTAATTGGTACTCTCTTCGACAGCGCGTCTCGATGTCGAGGGGTTTGAGGCGTAGGGGGAATTCGTACATCCTCGGTAATAAAAGGGTTTTCGTTCTCGTCATTAAATATTTCTGCGCGCGCCTGTCGCTTTGCAGGAGGAAGAGGAAGTTTGGTAGCTTCATGAATGTTAGCAATTATCGAAAAACCCCTCGGAAAGAATCGTACCTGAGTTTGTCGAGCTCCTTGTTCTCTTCCCTAAAACTGTAGACATGGCCAAAGAGTTTCTGCCGTGATGAGGATGCAGATTTATTAAAGAAGTTTAATGGTAACAAGAAACTGTAGAAATATCGCAAACACGAAGAAATGTCGAGATCTGGAGGGGAAGTGTTGTGGTGGGTAGAAGAGATGAAGGGAGAGGGTCGAAGAAATGCAGAGTTATGAAGCCTGAACAAAACGCGAAACTCGGTCGCGTTGTCGCGCTGCGAAAATTACGCGCCCAAAATTTAAGTGCTTGCAGGGGGCTTGCATTTGGTGTGGCTGGGTCGGAATTTCTTCGGTAGACCTAAGTGGGGCACATGGAATTTGTTTCAGTTATAGGTAGACAGGATGAGAAATATTAGAGGGGGTTCACTTTTTCTGTTTACTACTACATGAAGGTTACATTTACCAATACACCTCAACGCCAAATCGCCTCGGTGAACAAATGCCTCCATCCCCAACTCCATTTTATGGATTATAAACCGCACCAACGATACCACAATTCATACGATTGAACTTGACCTTGAAAACTGGAGATTTCTTGGTCGGATAGGCAGCGATTTGATCCGGCGTAATCATCGTCTCCTTGCCCTTCTTCTTTCCACCCGCGCCAGAAGCGACTGCTGGTTGAGAAGCCGCAGCAGGACCAGCATTGATACGAGTAGCATCCGCTGCACCACCAACTCCGACAATCTCACCGTCCTTGTAAGGGTCAACTGGAACTTCGACTTCCCATGTACGAACAGTGCCATCAGCCCCTCCAGACATGAGACAGTTAGAATCGGCGCTGAACGAGAGAGACCAGATCCCGCCTTTACCATGCCCTCTGCAACGCTTGATTTGTGCTCCCTTAGCGATATCCCAAAGGATGATATTTCCATCACCATCTGCTGAGGCAAGTATTTTTCCATCGTTACTACACTCGAGTGTAGAGATAAATTCTGTATGTCCAGAAAACACACGTACACATTCGCCAGTAACGAATGACCACATGCGAATTGACTTGTCGACGTGATCGCTGGCTGAGAAGACGTAAGCACCGTTTGGATGCCAAGCAATCTGGGTAACTGGTGTGTCTGCACCGACTAGCAGTCGAAGACATGATATTTGGTCTTGTGCCCATATTCTTGCCGTTTTATCCCGACCACCAGTAAGGAAATAGTGGCCAAAGGGTCCCCATCTAACATTGTAGACGGGACCATCATGACCTTTGTATACCACCAAACAGGTAAAGGTTTCAAGACACCAGAGTCGAACAGCTGCATCAGCTGAAGATGAAAGTAGGTATCTTGGTCTTGTAGAGACCTGCTTATCATCCTCATGGCCAGCACTTTCAATGCTCGGAGAGAATGAAATGCTGTAAACTGGACCTGCATGGCCAATGAGACGACGAGAGCTGGTTGGAGGACCCTCACCAGCTGCAGACTTGACGGTGGATTTAAGCGGTTCTCCGCCCAGGGTCCAAATCCTGATATAAGATTCTTGCGTGCCAACAGCAACGAGTTGGTTGTCATCCGAGAATTCCGTACAAATAATACTAAGTGATCAGCTTAGCGAGAACAAAGGGCATGGAACAGAGAGCAACTTACGAGTCAAGCGCATTATGAAATGTCCAGATGCAAATGCTGATTCCAGCACCTATTCCACCACTTCGGCTGTCAATCTTGAATCTATCGCGAAACTCTTTAATTTTCTGAACCTCGAGGGCGACATCTCGGGCTCGTGATGGTGGGTAAGGAATGTCGTTGCGAGCAGGACCATCGGGACTATCTTCCCGCTTGATTCGCTGGTCAAAAACATCGACATATGATGGCATTCCTTCCGGGGCTGGGTTTATTCGATCCTCGACTTCCAACTCGGCTCGAACATCTCCCGCCAGGTCAGGTTCCATGGCAACCATGCCTAATCTAAGAGCAGCTGCATTGTCCATAATATCTTTATTGGTGACACCTGTGAAAGCACCTTCTATTCCTTCCTGGATATCGCTGTCTTCCGCGCTAAGACCAGCAGAACGATTGGCAATAGCCTCGAAGCTGTATTGGTCTAGGGGTCCTCGAGCAGTCTCTAGCACCTCACAATATGACGAGAGAAGGTACAAGATAACAGCGCCTCCTTGCTTGTTATTGGTCTCGAGGAATGTGATGAGAAGAAGGTAGACCTCAGAGTTGAGCCGTAGACGGTATTTGGTGCCACGGTAGAGTTTAGCAACAGAATTGTCGTGAACATGGGCTGATAACTTGACGGTTTGGAAAGTCTGGAGCTCATCATGGTGCTGGTCTTCAAAGCGTTGGCGAAACATCTTCAAGAAGGCTTCACCATCTGCAGTGAAGCCATGGATGATCATATCCAAATAGGCGTAGACGAACATCGGCCATAGGAGCTTCTGAAGATCACGCTATAAAGCTACTGTTAGTATAGAGATATGCAAAGACTGAATCTCAAAACCATACCTTGTAAATGTCAAGATTGCCATCAATCCAATTGATCAGGAGCTGGAAAGCTTTTCTGTACTTTTGTTCGCCGTTCACTTCCTCCATCTTTTCCACCAATTGTTTTCCACTCTCTGTCAACATTGATTCTTGTCTCAATGTCTGCTCCGTCTTATTGTACCCTTTTTTGAGAAGGTACTCAATGACCTTTACTGACTGTCAGCATCAAGTCTCCTCAAACATCTCAAGCGATATTGCAGGACCCATTTTGAGCACATATATGAAAGGCAGCGGGAGTCTGGGTGGGATGGCATGGAGGCAGATAGATCGCTTAGACCAGGGGAGGTGCTCTCTCTTCTGAAGGATATGACACAAAATGATAAAGGAAGCATGATGCTGGTATGCTCGGAGAGAAGAGAGATTTGAAAGCAACTAAGAACCTTGCCTGATAACATTTGGAACTCGAATGAGCATCCAGTGTCGTCAGGTAACATGGCAGTCTGAAAGTCAGAAGCCAAAAGCGTGACCAAGCAGAATATGAAGGGGTAATAGAGACTCTTCAGTCCTTTCCATATAGATGCATACCTTTTGGAGCGCCTTCCTTTGAATCTCTTCGATTGACTCCATATCGACGTAGAAACCGGCTCCAGAAAACGCTATAAAAGTCCGAGGAAAGAAAGGTGAGGCTTACGATTTGATTGAGGTTTTGTGATGACATGTTTCCTCCTGGGGGCGGTGGTGGTGCTTGTCCTGAAGGTTGATGCTGGCCTCCAGCACTCGGAGGACCATTGCCCGGGCCTGGCGGGGGATGCGACGACATGGTGGAAGAAAATTAAGGTGTGAATGATATTTGGATGGTTCTTGCCTCTCTCCCGGTCGTGGCCTTGTGGTTGACAATCTTCGGCTCTCAACCCTCGATCACCGTCGATACCGGCCCTTCCACATGCCCTCAATAGGGAAAACTTTTCGGAGAGGTGACAGGCCGTTCTGGTGAGATGGGAGGAAGAAAATCGCAGGTACTGAAGGGTTGAGGTTTTGGAGATTTGTGAATAAATAGGTCTCCGTTGGATATTTCACGCGATATTTGTCTAGGGCGGGCAGGGCGCTACTGCAGCCTTCCCGCAGAGCCTCCGATTTGTTAGTACTCGTAGGTCTGCCCACCTGCAGGTGGTAGGTGAAGGTTCCCCAGCCTCGGCCTTGCCCCAACTTTTTATTTGGCGGGGTCAATCCAAGCTATCAAGGTCAGCCTTCTACCGTAACTACAACTCCAATATCGAAGAGTATTTTGTTGCTCTAGGCAATCTCAATGTCTCAACCAACAACACCCTCAGAAACAGGCCCTTCGACATTGAGGCCATTTACAAAAGCTGAGCGTATTCAACAGCTCAATGATATAGACAAGGCAAGCTCAAGATTGTCCACCGCTCTATCAAAATTCTAACAATTGTTTGACAGGGTATAACACAGCTTCTCCAATCCGCCGGTCAAGCCCTACAAGTCTTGAGCCATTCCACGATCGAGGCGGATCGCACAGAATCATTTAAGAAAGCATCCAACACATTCCTGAACCAGCTTCATGTGGTCGATGTTGGACTGAAGAGGCAGATTTGGGCCTTGGAGGAAGCCGACATCATTCCACCAGAAAAAGCAAAGGCGAAAGTCAAGGAACCAGTTAACTTCAACAAAAATATGGGCGGTAATAAGGCGACGCAGGCAGCAGAACCACCACCCGTCGAAGGAGGAATGGGCAAGCTAGATATTGGCTGGTTGAATAGTAGGAGTGGTCAGGTGGGACGAGATATGGAAGCCGAGTTATGGGAGAAGGCTAAGGTTTTCCTGGAAGCCGTGGATGCAGATGGTCCGGGGAAGCGCAGTGCGGATGATGATGGGGATCAGGTCATGGATATTTGAGGTTTTCTGCGAAACTTGGGCTGGCCAAGTGGATTTTATAAGTTTGCTATATCCGCTTTCTAGTCGGTTTATCAGTGGCCCAGGAGAGGCGAAGATTATCAGCTCGATTCAGGGAACTCTCTACTAAGCCAATTATGATTTATTTGGTTCTCGAAAAGTATAGAACTAGCCAGCAGAGACAGAGTAATAGCTAGCTACGCATGGCAAGATAATTCCGGACTGTAAAATGCAGTGAGATTTCGATTGCCAATGAATAATAAAAAAACCATCATCCTCACAGTTTGATACAATGAGACAAACAATACATACTTTCCTGCGAGAATTTGGGTACTACCAAGTGTGCTTCTCTAGAACCTAGGTATATCTCGACCCCAGGCTGATCTGATCGTCCCACCTAGTTGCAGGTGCCTTGCGACCCAACAAAATGCTTGGCATCCACAGCATCATCCGCCCAGTCAATCCACCAGAGAGCTCTCCCAGCGCCAGAACCGTCTGCAATCCACCAAACCTCCCTCTCGCCACTTTGCAATTATGGATGAAGTAGGAGGAGATTCGCCTTGGGGTGGTAAGTCAATCCAACACCACCTAATCGCTAAAATCCCATTCGCAGAGCTCTACTGACATGTGTTTCTTGTTTCCAGATGTTCCCTCCCAGTCATCCCCACCTGCCACCGCTACAGAAAACCCCTTCGGAGAAGATTCAGGCAAGTTGAACCTACAAGTTAGAGAATCATAGGTCTAACCTGCTTGGCAGAATCAACATCCAAGTCTAAAACATCCCAATCCCTCGAACCTACCGCCAGTCAAGCTCTCAAATCACCATCCGGTCATGGACGAGCATCGCGTACACCTCGCAGAGCAGTCGCGCACGCAGTGCGCCTCGAAGCGCTTGATGATTCTTTGGGACCATTAGGACCATTGGGTGATAATGCGACAACACCACAAGCCGACCAACCTCCGGCGCCTCCGCAGAAGGAACAGGCGCTGCCGGTTAGACAAACAATTCCTCAAAATCCGATCGGGAGGAACATGCTGGAATCAGTAGATTATAGTGACGAGGTCGATCCTATTTCCACCGGACCAAGAATACCGCCCCCAGTTCAGCCATCTCATGGTGCCCCAGTGAGAAGGGACACTCAGCCAAGTGTCAGTGTGGAACAGGCAGCAAAACCAAGTTTCGAAATCACTGTGGGAGATCCTCACAAGGTAGGAGATCTGACAAGTTCTCATATTGTATATTTGGTTCGAACAAAGGTGCGAAGTCGTTCCATATTTGGGCGGATCTCATGAATTAACATAAAACAGACTTCATCCAAGGCTTACAGGCAACCGGAATTCGCAGTAACCCGCAGATATCGAGATTTCTTATGGCTTTACAATGGTTTACACGCCAATAACCCTGGAATCGTTGTACCGCCACCTCCAGAGAAGCAAGCCGTAGGACGATTTGATACCAACTTTGTTGAATCAAGACGAGCTGCCCTAGAGCGAATGCTCAATAAAACGGCTGCACACCCCACGCTACAACATGACGGAGATTTGAAACTGTTTTTGGAAAGCGAGGCATTCAATGTTGATGTTAAACACAAAGAAAGGAAGGAACCTGGTCTTGGTGAGAGCAAGGGAATGTTTAGCGGACTTGGAATCTCTGTTGGTGGTGGCGGCAAGTTTGTGGAACAAGACGATGTAAGTGTCTTGGCTGGTGACTTATCGCAATTTATACTGATTTATTTTAGTGGTTTCATGATCGCCGAATATACCTCGATGCGCTTGAGAATCAACTGAAATCTCTCCTGAAAGCAATGGACACCGTGGTTATCCAAAGAAAGGGTCTAGCCGAAGCAGCAGGAGATTTCTCAAATTCTTTACACGCCCTTTCCTCGGTGGAGTTATCGCCATCTTTATCCGGTCCATTAGAGGGACTGTCAGATCTTCAAATACGGATTAAAGAGCTTTACGACCGTCAAGCGCAACAAGATGTCTTGACTTTGGGAATCACTATCGATGAATATATCCGCCTTATTGGGAGTATCAAGATGGCATTTGCTTCTCGGCAGAAAGCATATCATTCTTGGCATGCCGCAGAATCAGAAATGCAAAAGCGCAAAACGACCCAAGAGAAGCTTCTGCGCCAAGGAAAGACACAACAAGATCGACTAACTCAAATGCACGCAGATGTAGCTGACGCCGAACGAAAAGTACATCAGGCAAGACTGTTGTTTGAGGATATGGGACGTCTGATGAGAGCTGAGCTTGAACGATTCGAGCGTGAGAAGGTTGAGGACTTTAAGAGCGCAGTTGAGACATTCTTGGAGAGTGCAGTTGAGGCACAAAAGGAGGCAAGTTGGATCACAAAACCTTTTCATGATACGATATACTGACTTTTATCCAGCTTATCGAGCTTTGGGAAACGTTTCTCATGCAATTGGATGCTGAAGAGGACGACAGCGCTTTCTATAAGCCACCAGTTGAGGCCGCAGCACGACCATCTGGAGAGGGTTCGATAGCTGGTACAACGGCTGTCGGCTCAGCACCAGCTACTGTAACAGGAGAAGATTCGGATTGATGAAAGGGCATGATGTTCACAAAAGTGTATTTGAGGGCATTCGGGATTCGGCTTGATTTATTTTAGGGGACAAGCGAGTCTCCTTTTAGTAATATCGTAGGGAGCTTTTCGTTCTGCTGAGCGGAAGGCTGAGAGAAGTAGTATCTTGTAAATAAACAAAACCAAACTTTCCATTCTTGAACACCCTTTCCATGCCTTTGCTTCAACATTGCTCGTAATCTCTTGGTTGAACATCTTCCCATTCGCATCATACACTTTCTGGCCATTCTTACAACCCGCCCAAGGATTTGAGATTCCCGCTTTCACATCAACACAATATCCGTACATTCAACACCAACCGAGATGATCCCCGGTTGAGTACCCTTTCCAAGACACCCCTCATACAATCCAGCTCACTTCTTCTTCGAACCCCCCTTCCCCTTGCCCTTCGGTGTCTCTTTCGCATGCACAACACCCGCACTCCCACTAATCAAATCCATCAAATTATCCTCCTCCTCCAGCATCTTCCCATCAACACCATTCCCCTCTGCTTCCTGTCCATCAGCCTTCATCTCCGCCTCCTCTCCCTCAGTCGTCGTCGCAGCATCCAAATCCCAACCTCTCCCGAACCTTGTTCTAAAAGCCCTCAGTCGACCAGCCTCATCTTGTTCCACGTTCCGTAACGAGGAGAGGGAGGGTTGCCAGAGGGCGTGATTCCGCACGTCCTTGGTGGATTTGTAGATTGGAGCGGGTGAGGTGGTGCGGGAGAGGAATGTTGAGCCGTCTGAGAGGGTTACTAGTTGGGTGAAGGTGTAGGGTGTTTGGGGGCGGTGGAGGAGGGTTGCGTTTCTTGTTTGGGTTGTTAGGGGTTTGCTGGTGAGGAGGGTGGGCCGCGTGAGGGCGCGGGAGGGGAGGGACATTTTTTCGAGTGTGGTTTGGGTTGATTGGGGAGCTTGGTGATGGTGTTTAGGTCGAGAAATGTTTTTGGGGATGCAGTGAGACAGGGGTGTGGGGGGATCATATAAAATTATTTTTGGTAGCCTTGCCTTGTTCCAGGCGGGTTGCTGCATGGAGGTGCGCATTCCATTGCCAACGTCATTCCGAATTTCTTGCTTTAGAGGATTCGGATTCGAGGAGGGAAATTGAGTTTAACTTCATTGGAGAGCTTCAATTCGATGCTCGTCCAAAATGGCGCGTCGCGCATGGCTGCCAATTGCTCCAAGTCGCCTTCGATGAATGCCGGGGGATTCTTCTCGTTGTTCTATCGATGGTCGACTACTGAATGTCTGGGGTCGAGCAGAAGTATTTGATTCCTATTCTTCTTTGTATTAGTACAGTATGCTAATTGCTAACTTCTAGCTCAACCTCGATTCCTATCCACGAAGTCTACCCACCTACAACTACCCCCAACCCGAACGCTCCTCACTCCCATACAAATAGCTGTTCAAAAACAACATCGATACACCTCCTCCACCCCCTACCAACCTCCCACCGAACCTCCCCTCTCGACCTCCCTCCGGCACATAATGCGCGCCCTCCCCCACTCAGTCGTAGTCCTCACCACCACTCTCCCCCGCCCCTCCCCGGACCTAGAAGGCATCCTCTCCGCCCAAAAATCCGGGATCCCCTACGATTCCCAGGAATCGAAACAGAAGAACTACCGCGCTATGACACTCTCCTCTTTCACCACTCTCACGCTGACTCCTAAACCCATTATCACTTTTAATATCCGGGCGCCGTCTGTGACGCTCAGTGCTTTGCAGAAGACGGGGAGGTTTTTGATTCATGTACTTGACGGGAGTGAGGGGGGGAGAGGGGTTGCGGAGAGGTTTACACGGGGGAGGGGCGGGGTTGATGGGTTTACTGGGTTGGAGATTGTTGGTCAGGAGATTGGGGAGGAGGGGGAGGTGGTTTTACCTAGGATTGTTGGGACGGGTGTGAGGAAGGTGTTGGTGTGTGAGGTTTTGGAGAAGGGGAAGGGGGGTGGAGATGTTGGGTTTGTTAAGGTTGGGGATCATGTTCTTGTTCTTGCGGAGGTTAAAGATGTTACTAGAGATGTGGAAGAGGGAGAGGAATGGCTTGGGTTGTGTTATGCTGATGGGAAGTACAGGGCTGTAGGGGAGGTTATTGACGCCCCGGTGACTTTGAAAACGTAGTAATGAGAGTTGTGTATTATATTTGGGGTTGTAGGAATTGTTGTGTTTATATATGGAATGGGAGGTATAGAGGCGTCATCTGGAACTGGAAATAGAAATAGAGGACTTTCCAAGATTGCTGATATAGGGAATGGAGGTGTGTCAGGTTGCATCCACCTGCTATCTGTTTTGATAATTTTTTCTTTTCAGACTCGCGTTTTCATATATTTTTCAGTTCTGTTCACATATGGACATCCAGAGACGTTTGAGAAGAAAGTTGCCCTTCTCTCTCTTGTTCACGGACTTGAATATTGTTCTTGTTATTTCTCTTCATTTTGTGGGATCATGCTGGCTGATTTCAAGAAAGTTTCCCTTTCTTATTCCCTTGGTTATCCACTTGTTTTCCCTATAAACGAAGTGTGCTACTCTTCGTTGGCATTACGTTTCACAAATATCTCTCAAATAGGTAAACATCTGAGCTGTAAAACGACATATTTTTTAAAGCAGGTGTGTACATAACAAAAATCAAGAAGTGATAGTGAGCAGTTTTTTACTAGTCTCTTTTACGATATGTTTACTGCTCGACATGAAATATATGTTGCTATCATTACATTCACTTGTAGCCAATTATAACCGGTTGTGAAGGACGGGAGAACTAGCATGTCACATGATATAACAACACATATTTATTTTTGTTTTTCTGGCGGAAAATGATACATGGTCTGTATCAGCTCATCGTGCCCTTACTTTTAACTCAACTCTCCAATAGTAGTACCTGAAGCTATCCCTTTCCTTCCAATCTGACTTTACCCGATTGAGAAGGGGTGAAGACACGACTAATTTCAAACCTGAAACGGACGAGTGAATTAGTTTCAAGAATAAGAAATTTCACCTTTCAAGCAAATCACTGGAACAATTCAACGAATTGTTTCAGCACGCACAAGCTGAAATTTTCGAGCAACCCCAGAAGGTCAAAGTTTGACGTCTGTAATTTTAGTAGCCCCGCTTTCGATTATTGCGTGGCTGCCCTTGGTGGCCCTGAACTACCATACTACGACCTCCAACACATACAAGTAAGCGTCAGCAACCAAGCTGTTCTAACCAAGAGGACAACACGTCAACACATTAACCCAGACTCAGAGTCGTCAATCGCGCGACGAAATCTTTCCATCCTCATCTCGCGCAATTTCTAGTCACCTTGAGAAGCGGGCATCCTTTTGTTTCACCAAGACCACCATGGGATCGTACCGAGGAGGAGATGGTGCAACGGGACCTTCGGGAGCTCGCGAATGCTGGGGATGCGGCGAAATTTTTAGGAACGGGGTAGAACTTTATAAACACTGCAAAGAATTCGGCCACTTTAAACATGCGCCCAAAGATGATCGCTTCTCACCGCCGCCCACTCACAGAAAGCGATTTGGTTCACCGGTCGACTCTCCCCCAACCAGGCCTCGAGGTTCATTCCGAGACCCCAACGGCCACAACTACTTCTCGCCACCACGAAACCGAGACTATCCTCCCCCTAACCCCAATTCAACACCTCTCCAAAGACCCCGACAACCTTACGAGGTCTATTCCGCTTTAACCCCTAAAGATGGACCTTTTTCTGGAGCAAAACCACCCCCAAGAGCCCCAGCGAGAGAAATGTATCCCACCAGAGAGTCCTATGATCTTTTTACGTCAAAGAATAAGGAGTTAACTCTTAAACCGGAGCGATCGGAAGCCCATCCACCATCAGTACTAACATCCCTCCCAACACTGCAAAAATCTGTCGAACCAAAATCGGCCGAGCCAAAATTGACCGAGCCAAACAGTCCAAGTGCAGAATTCATGGCACGTTTCCGTCATGCAGCCCTCAAGAGTGATGATGATTTGAAAACGGAGTTGAAGGCAATCGAAACCTACTGGCGCCAAAAGATCACGGAGGAAACCGAGAAAATTGCTCGCGAAAAGGAGCTAAAAATTGAGAGTTTGAGAATCGAGTTGGAAAAGGAGAAGCTCCAACGCGCAAGTGAAGACACTACGGCTCTTAGAGAGGAACTGGAAAAGGAGAAGAGTCAAAGAAAGTATTTGGAAGTCCTCAGTCAATCTTATGAGGTACTTAAAAAGGTCCAGGAGACGAGAATTGAACAATTGGAGACCGCCAACAAAAAGTTGAATGGGGATGGCGCAGAAATTGAAAAGGAGACCACCAGCTACTCGTCGATGATGGAGAGAGAAGAAAGCCAGGCAGCGTCGAAGAAGAGGATGGCGGAGGAAGAGGAGAGCCGGGAAGCGAAAAAGACGAAGGTTTGGGATGGGAAGACAGAGAGAGAGGAATAGTTGTCTGAGTATGTGAATCGAGTTGCGATACGGGACAAAATTTCAAAGTTCAATGGTATGGTACAATAAAAACGAGGGCGAAAACGATTAAGAGACACTTCAGAAGACCATTCGAAAAACGAACCTAAAACTATCAACTGTAACTCCAAACGCACGATACACTGGAATTTTGGTCTCGACAAAAATACATTTCATGGGGATCCCATATTACCTAAAATCCAGCAGTGGAGATTTGATAGGTTTGAGCATTGCATATTCAATCAGTTTGATTAGCAGCCTGCGTGGAATTAATTAGGTTGAGGAAATATCGAACTTGGGGAAAATTTAATAGTATCTGATCGATAATGAAAGACCGATTTTGAAAAACACTTCGTAAACCCGTGTTTCGTGCATTGCGGAGTCAGCTTCTCGATAGCAGAACTAAGCTTTATTCGGATTGACCGCCAGGTTGGTCAATGTCAGGATTCAACACCAACCACAGCATTTCACACCAGCAGTTGTCTTCTTACTCGGTTTACCTTTCTCATGCTACAGCAGTGGAATTGACAAGGGTTCCTCATTCACTTCCTTATTTAGCTGCTGATGCATCTATAACCACGAGATGCCCAAGCCAGGTACCACGAAGGTACAAGAGGAGGAGAGGACGAGAGAAGGTAAGTCAACACCAATTTCAAAACTCGACCCTTTGATAACTGTGATGACTGCTCCCCAGAATGTTACTCCTATACAAGAAATCGCACTCCTGTGTAATTAATGTCTTATTTTGCAAGTCATTGCGCAGACTCTCCTTTAATATGATCATTGCCATAGCGTGATCTTGGAAGAGCTTCCCCCTAAGACGTATCTTCAATTCTTCTGTAGGTAGTTCTTGAATGATCTTTTGAATTCGTTCAATTTGAGAGGGGGGTTCGTGAAATGACTGGGTTTAGGAAGGAGGGTTTGATGAGCGTGCCTTCTTCCTTCCGTGACAGAAAGGCTCAGGTTATGCCTACCAAGCACGAATGTTTCCCGTGAACCTAAGCTGGGTAACGAAAAAAAGTCCAGCGAAAATTTCACCCGTTCATTTTTAGACGACGACGGGAATTATCGAGTTCTCGGTTTTCATACATTCTTTTTTGGACAGCGAAAGAAAGGAGTTAACTCCTTTTCATACTTTCTTGTTTAGACAACGACAAAAATGGATGTGTCGCACAGAGCCATCGACCTCATCACCTCACTCCTCTACCGGCTCCCAGCTCTTGACAAGAAATACGACGCAAGTCGCTACTCTCTCGAAGAATGCGCACATAAATTCAAGGACCGAAACCAATACGATAAACACGAGCAGAAATTTATTCGGGAAACAAATACCTTGCTCAAGACTATAAGGAATGCGATTAGAGCATATGAAGACGTTATGGGGGGCGCTGAGAAGACTATTTTGGGTACTGCTGCCAGGGATGAGGACTTTTTGGGAGAGAGAGGAGTGCCTCACCTTGAGATTGACTATGTGGAAAGTCTTAAGGATCAAGCCCGTGGGAAGATAGCTCGTGTCCCCCAAGAAGTGCTCTCACAGCTCGAGTGTCCTCACTCTCCAGACTTTTCAGACTTTTTGGATCAATTTATGGCCGACGACAGAAAGGAGACAGTTCCTTTTCCCGCATACACGGAGCCATGTTCAGACACTGTTTGCAACAACGTGGACTCGTCAGTCTCAAACCAACCTCCAGAAGGAGTCAGTCCCCCTACAGCCTCTGATTATAAATGGTTAGCCGAACCCCAACGATCCAGTTCTTCCTCTAGCACAATCTAACCCTTTACTTAGCATGCTAGAAGGGCCGAAGCTCGAAGTTCAATATGGCGACCTCGGTTCTCCCGACATGCCCCAGCTTATCGAGATCCCGGAACTACTCCTCTGCCACTATTCCCCATACTTCAAAAAGTACTGCTCTTTCACGGGACGGCAGGTTGAACAAATTTTGACGATTCCAAAAAACAAAATATATTTGTTCGAAGAACTAGTAGCATACATGCATCGAGGAGGTTTTGTCCTTGATAGACCTCCCACCACCGGCAACCCAAAAGAGTTTATTGCGAGGAGCATGGAGTTGCTTGACTTCGCAGACAAATTTAATCTCGGCTGGATGGCTGCCGACATTGTCCATCAAGGCTGCAGGGTAATATGGGGATTTGGAGAAAACGAAGAAATGATCGAAATCGACGGGAAGACTATCGAGACTATTTTTAAAACTACACCTTACAATCATCCCTTGAGATATCTTGCCGCAAGAGCTGCTCTGAAGAGCTCACTTGCTCGTCGTGACAGTGGCTACCAGGTCTACCGGCGATACAGGAAACAGGAGATTGAGGTTCCGGGGTTTGCAAATCAGTTGCTTGAGATCATTCTTAGAGAGAATGGGAAGAACCTCAGGTATGACCTCGATCGTTTGATAAAGGAGAACGGTTCTTATGAGCGTTGGGATTGGTAGTTGTCAGTTACGTGATAGGGTGTGTTTTAGCGAGACAAGACCAGCTCAATTCACTCTTCATTTTATGCGCCCCTGCAGTTGAGTCTAATAAGGGCTGATTCACCTCTATTACGTGTTTTAGGCGACAAAGCCAGGTAAGATTTCGAGATCAACCTTCAGTATCTCTGCTGAAGTATTCCACTCACTTGGCGTCCCCCCATCTTCCTTCAAGATCACACCTTCCACTCCTCGCTCAACGCTTTTTCCTTTGCACAACGCCTACGTTCTTGCGACGCGATCAATCCCATGTTCTAGCCCGAAACCTCATGAATATTCAAGTTCAAGTCTTCCGCGAAGATCGGGGCCTGCATTCTCGTTGGCTGTAGCCTCACTCGTGCCTTGTGGCGTCGCCGCGAAGACCACAAAGCAAATACTTTCATCTCAAAAACGCTTCTTCCCCAGTTGCCTCTTGAGCCACGTCGCCCTGGAGATCGATGCGAACTCCTTGGACTTATTTGCACTCGTTGCTTGGTCGGGTCGATTTGCCAGCGTTTTCCTCGACAGCAGTTCCACATCGATCAACCATGTCTCCTCACCCTGCGGTTGAACGCCCCTCGATTGAGGAATTCCTCGAGTAAGTTTGTTTCCTGCTGCTTTAAGCTATACACAATATCCAGTACTGACCTTGGTAGGCTTGTCCAGGGCCCTCGAGTCGAGATTCTTGTCGGTTTCGGGGAGGAAAAGAAACTCTTCACTGCGCCGAAACACCTCCTCTGCTACTACTCTAGGTTTTTTGATCGATGTAGGTAATGGTGACATGGCTCTCCCGCAATCGTTCTCTTGGTTCACTCCTGAACCCCAGCATTTGTCCTAAATCCCGAATCAACTTTTGGTTGACCGTAACTGACTCTCCATCAACTAGGCTTCAACGGCAATTTCAAAGAAGGACAGACCCAAAAGCTAGAACTCCCAGAGGACAAAGTCGTGTTCTTCGAGGCCTTACTTCTGTTCATGTTACAAGGCATAGTAGCCAAAGTATTCCTCCCGAAATTTGGAATCGGTAGGTTCCACATGGTTGGATTTTGCCTCGACTTCTTGCAATACGCAGACAAATATGATCTTGGTTCAATGGGGGCAGATATCGTTTATGAGGCACTGCGTGATTCATGGGGATGGGGAATCGATGATGAAGCGTATTGCGTCATTACGGGAGAGGATATTGAGGTTGTCTTTGCGATTGCACCTGTTGGGCATCGAATCAGAAATCTCGTACTGCGTTCGGCGCTGGTGGCTCAGATGGATGGAGATGGTGACCTGATATCTGAGAATCACAAGTTTACGGAGCAGGAGGTAAAGACTGAGGGGTTTGCTGCGGGGCTGCTTAATGTTATATTTGAGTACGGAGGAGCTAATTTGAGTATCGAAACATTAAGAACCCTGGACGATTAATAGACGGCGTCGCTAAGTTCGGAGGCTCTGGTCACCGGTCTGCAACAATTACGATTTGGACAACACGCTAGAGGCAGGCAAGCAGTTCATTCATTCTTTCCACCTGTGAAAATCTAAATCAGCACTGGCAAATAAATACTCAATTTGAAACTACACCCAGCAGACTCCTAAGCTGTGATGTATCTACCTCGCTATTACATGAGACCCTTCTCTTAACGTTTTCCGATTATACCCACTATTTTAATAGTTCTACAATCATACCAGCAGCCGATTTCAAATGCAACATTCCTATTTTGGCTTTGAGGACAACGTAAACCATAAAACACGGGATAAACCATCAATATCATGGTGCCAATAAAAATAGCGCGTTAACTATCAGATGTCGAGTAAGCTCTTAAGTTTATAGGGGGGTAAATCAAGCTCTGAGTAATCTATCAAATGTGAAGTAAGAAATTCAATATCAAGTAAGCCACCAAACTTAGGGTTAGAAATATTGTACGAGTGAGATACTATATGCAAATTAAGTTAAGAGAAATGGGGGAATTGTTGGTTGTACACTATATTAAGGACACTCGTTCTGCACTTGTACAAATCCAAAATGAAGATATATCTAACAAAATCTAACCCAACTACTATAATGCATCCTAATCCCCCGCTCCAATTCCCCATCCTCCCACTAAGGTATCTTCCTGGCTAACCCATAACGAGTAATAGCTTTTTACTATCGACAGGTAATCGGAAATAATCATTCAGCTTCCAAGTCCAGTGATACCATCCCTTGCAATTCGTAGTTAACCTACCATTTATCTAGCTTCTGTTCTTCTCGACTATTTGTAGGTAACCTACCTCTACGGGGACGGCTCGATGGTCGGATTTTGGTACTGCAGCGTGCCCATCACCTTACAGCATCCGACGTCCTACAATAAAATCGTAAAAATAAACAGAAAATTCGAGAGGATATATCAGTCACTTCTTGACCCTGAAATCAAAACTTATTCGTTTCTGAGTTGTAGTTGTGGTTTTATTGAAGTTTTGCGCGTGTATCTCATGTACCAAAATCCGACGATCGAGCCGTCCCTGTAGATCCTACGAATAGGCACCCTAATCATTTTTCAACAATTCGTAGGTGACCTACAAATAGTCATCTCGGTTTTTTTCAATCTATTTAAATACTACTTACCAATAGCCACTCTCAACCCTTTCCTTGCGGTTGGTAGGTAGCCTAGGAGTATTAAATAGGCATTTTCTCAAAATCATACAATTTTCCAGGCGCTGAATCTAGTTATCCCCTGGAGTGCTATCAGGATCACCTTTTAAGGTTTAGTCAATGCGGAAAATAAGCGAGCCAATTAAATCACATAATTTTTTAAGAAAAGGAGTAGTTTTTAGCTACTTATTATAATATATACTAAAACAAGGCCTTTTTTTTATAAAGAGTGACTTAATATAGGTTATAACTAAACTAAGATAGATCTCTCTTACTTTTTCTATTATATTCCTTAGTAATCTTATCTAATATAACTCTTTTTTAAGGTCTATCTTAATATCTAAATCCTATATAAGAAACATACTATTTACGAGTAGGTATTTTCACTAACTTATGCCTTACTAAAGGTTCTTTATAAGTATTAGGATCTATATATCTAACTCTTCTCTTTCTTAATATAGGTCTAGCCTTTCTAAGAGCTAATAAGCCTTTAATAATCTAGATGCGAAAGTCTATTTAGCTATAAAGCTTTACATCTAGCGTAGATTTAGAAGAGGAGTTAAGTATAAGTGTGACGATTCTTAAACTAACTAACTAAGGTAACTGAGTATCGCTAGGGTTTGTTCTTATAAAGAGGTTTAATCGCGGACTAGGTGTTTACTTAGAGGTAAACTTGTTACGAAACTATAAAGCTGTCAAGGTAGTGATAATAATGTAATATAAGGTTAAGTATAAAGCTTCTATCTAATAGTAGACGTGCTAGTCTTATATAGAACCTTTCTACTTATAGATCTACTCTAGATCCTAGGACCTCTTTAGATCTCTAGAGAATCTTTAGAGATCTATTATATAATTATAACTATATAAAATCCTTAGATCGCTTAGCTAACCTAAGCAACCTATCTAATACTATAAGAGTATAT
>LKTO01000186.1:0-86530 GCA_001399465.1 Hymenoscyphus scutula
TATAGTTTATAGTAGAGCGTAATATATACTACTATAATAAACGACGTAGTTAGAAGCTAATACTAAAAGAGAGAGATAAAGTCTACTTATAGTAAAAAAATATTAATATAAAGAGACTAAGTAGAAAACTAGACTATATATATATTAGACTATTTAAAATCAATTAAGTAAAAGGACCTTTAAATTATAAACTAGCTCTACTAAAAATAATAAACATCTTTCTAGTATTCTATATCTTACTTCTTAAACTAGTACTACTAGAAGTACTACTAGCTCTACTTATAGAGATCTAACTAGTTAATCTAAATACTAAGTATAAAGTTAAGAAGATTCTTAACTATAGACTTATTAGAGGTAAGATTAAGTATCTAATTAAATAGTTAGACTATCTACATTTAGAGAACACTTAGGAACTAAAAGAGAATATTAGCTAGTACTCGGTAGAACTTAAGGAGTTCTATTCCTAAAACCTAAGTCTGCCTATAGCGTGTAGTTAATAGAAAAGGCCTTAAAGAAACTAGGGTCGAGACCTAGGTTAGGAATTAGGTTAGACGTAGTAGAGGTGTAGAAGACAGCTAGCTAGGCGGTCTCTACCTCTTACTTCTCTCTTTCTTCCTGTTCCTTCTGTTGACTCTTTTCTAATTCCTTTATAGTATTGAGTTTATTAAGAAATTTAAGTCTCTAACAAGCTATTTCCTTACGACGCTTCTAGATAAACTTCTACTACTTTTGTAGCCGAAGGATCTTAGCTATAGCGGCCTTCTCTTCATCTTATAGACGCTCCTTCTAAGTATCTAGAGATTCCTACTCTTTTTCGATAGAGATACTCTTATTCTAGGAATTACTACCTCTATTATATTTCGACTTTGTACGAACGTATTTAGTATAACGGCTAGATTAGGATTTGTCTATAAGATACTACTAGCCTTGTAAGGAGTATTAGGAATAGGCTATAACTTTATATTAGATGTTTTTAATATTATTAGTAAGTTGAAACCTTTCTTTCTTCTTTTTATAAGTATCTACTTATAGTGTTGTTGAAAACATTATAATAGGAGAGGGCTACTAGCCCTCTAATAACATTTCCTAGGTTATACTTAAGCGTAGAGACACGCTAGGCTAAGAAGAGGATAGTGTTACGAATCACATATATATATAACTAGTGAAGACTAGGCAGCGCCCTGATAGGTTGAGTACTATCATATACTCTTATAGCATTAGACAGGTCGCTTAGGTTAGCTAAGCGATCTAAGGATTTCATGTAGTTGTAATCACGTGATAGATCCCTAAGGATCCCCCAGGGATCTAAAGGGGTCCTGGGATCTAGAGTGGATCTATAAGCAGGAAGGTTCTATATAGTACTAGTACGTCTGCTATTAGATAGGAGCTTCGTGCTTAACTTAATATTACATTGTTATTACTACCTTGACAGCTTTGTAGTTAAGTGACGAGTTTACCTCCGAGTAAACACCTAGTCCGCGATTGTACCTCTTTGCTAGAACAAACCCCAGCGATACTCAGTTACCTTAGTTAGTTAGTTTGAGAATCGTCACAGGGGGGTGGCCATGAATTCCTGTAACCCCCTTTCGTACCTAGTATCTATATGTGATCTTGAAACACGTCTTCTATAGTTTGGTTTAGCTTTTGCATGTATACCCTGGTCCTTTCCTTGTATATTATCCTTCTTGCCTAGTTATGTTTCTGAAAAGGTTCTCATTCTAAGCTCCCAACTCATACAATTACCCCGTCTATCGAGCCATAAGAACGACCCCATCCTTATTGCAAACAAAGAATCTCCCAACTTCATTTCAATTAAGATCCAAATAGTCTGCATTTCTTTCAACCGCTGCTATTTTGCAAATCGCCAAAAACGTCAATAACCCTCCGAATAAGTGCCAAAACAAAGAAGCTCCCTTTCAATACACCTCGCACTCTTTCAAAAAATGGCTTCAAGACCGAAAACAGCCTTTCCTCGCCTAATAATTTAAGCCTGCACCACCACCAGACCATGGCTCAAACTCCAAACTTGGAGACCTTGAATCCCTATCCAATTCTTGTCTTAAGATTTCAATAGCACAAAAGGAAAAATGGAGAAATCAATCGCCCCAACAAAATATCCCTTGAAGCTCGTCCCTCCGCCACCGGAATCTCCGCCCGAAGTAATAGACAGTCTCTTCAACTGGTTGTACGGCGAAGACCCCATCCCGGAAGACAACCCAGAGGGAAGAACTGATGGCGTTCGTCCAAAG
This sequence comes from Hymenoscyphus scutula, assembly GCA_001399465.1. NCBI lineage: Eukaryota > Fungi > Ascomycota > Leotiomycetes > Helotiales > Helotiaceae > Hymenoscyphus > Hymenoscyphus scutula. Next base: position 2,250 of record LKTO01000186.1, read on the forward strand.
GTTGAGGTTTTGGGGGATGGGAGTTATGCAATGACGACTTATTTTGAGGATGCTGAGCCTAAGGTATGTGTCCCTAGCATTGGGATTTAAAATAGGAGAGAGCGAAGAGCAACAGGAATAAAGGAAAGAAAGCTGATGGGAGAACAGGAATTCAAAGTTCTACTCAAAGCCCCAACAGAAACCGAACCAGAAGTCGGCCCTGAAGACGCCGATGCATTCAACCTCTACTCCGACACCGAAACCAAAGATGAGATAGACTACTCGGGTGACCCAGAATCAAAACCCCTTGCCCCCGCCGAAAAGGAAAACGAGAAGCCAAAACCAAAACTCAATGTAAACACCTCCCTTCTTTCCTTCTTCCCCCCCCTATAGAAGAACAAAAAGAAATCTAACATGCCCACCCCCCTAAAAAGATCCTAGAAAAACGCCGCCTCAACCAAAAAAAAAGAGACGCCCACTTCCTCCCCCGTCTCCTCTCCGACCTCCAAGCCCTCCAGCCAACATACACCCTCACCCCCACTTACCTCAAAACCAAACTTCAAGACCCGACCACAAAAACAAAAACCCAGTACGCAGAACTGCAGCTCTACGTCCTCGCCATCAAAGCTCGGAAATGGGCGCACAGAATTCAAGCGCTCGCCGAGGAAATCTCCTTTGCCCAAACAGAGGAGGGGAAGAAGAAGGACGAGGAGACCTTGAAGATGATGGAGGAGGAGGCTAAGGAGAGGGTTAAGGCGAGGAAGGAGATTAGGAAGGGTGGGCAAGGGCCGGAAGAGAAGAAGCTTAAGAGAGCTAAGATGGGGAATTATGAGGTTGGAGAGGGATCCGGGAGGGGGAAGGGAGGAAGGGGTGGAAGGGGTGAACGAGGAGGTGGCAGGAGAGGTGGGAGGGGACGGGGACGGGGACGAGGAAAAGGAGATGCGGGGGCGAAGGATGGTGTGCCTGCTCCTGTAACTGCTGGAGAGAGTGCAGGTCCTTCCAACAAACCAGAGGGTTCGACATAATATGGATTTTTAACATATGGAAGTGTAGTTGTTGACTTTGTATTTTGAGATTTGATTATTTAAGCACTCGCCAAAAAAGATGGCTACTTCCAAGACCTCGCCTAACTTTGAAAGAAATCTTATCCTAGAACACAGGGCATGTGCAAAATAAGAAATAATTTGCGACAAGTGTTGAGAGGTGTTTCTCAAACTATACACCTTCCAGTGCACTAGCACGTAGGATAATTGTATTCAATGGGCTCAAAATATTCGCGACCTCAAAATGGCCAAGGTTGTACGGATATAATCATGGATCTCACACTTATCTATCATACATATATCGCCGTAAATTATGCAGTTCAAATACAGGCCTTTTCTAGAAAACATTCAATTCAACGAATAGTAGTAATCGTGTAGGGATGCTGGTATGCACCAGTCGCAGGCACCACACAAGATGACTGACTGCCAATCACTCGAGGTCCTCACACCTCAGACAGCTGGAGTCGGCTCGTGCAGGGATGGGCAGGGGACGTGCTCCCGATCTGGGGTTGGGCTTGTTGGCGATGTGACCAAATCAACCGAACCTGGACGCAACCTGGGCTGAACCTGGTAAGTAGCCCGAAAATATCACCGTCTGTCAAGCTGCATGAAGAGAGAGAGGTGAGTAGGTTGAAGAATCGCAGTCACCAACAACGATCAGCACCGACCAATATACTCGCTTTTGCCTAAACACACGACCTGCAAATCCCTTATCAAATACTACACCGCATCCTGCAGCGCAGCGGTGCACTGTGTCACCTCCACCAGCAGAGACAGCCACCAGGAACCGCGCATCGCATCCACACTAGATGCATCTCTAGTTTGAACGCCAACGAGACCGCTCTTCAGCACTGCCGCTGGCTCTGTCCCGAGACGAGACAGCTCGAGACGCTTTTTACGCGCGACACTCGTCAACATCCAGAGACCGGCCGAGAGAGGATAGTTGGGCACCAAGTACACGAATACCACGAGCCAAATAGCCATGTCATAACTCGGACGAAGAAGTCACCGTCTGCTACAAACATCCTTACGCCGGCTTTGGCTTTGAACGAGCTTCCTCCCTCTCCACACCCATCATACAATACAAACATCCTCATCGCGAAGGAACACAGACATCATGGATCCAAGACAACCAAGCCTACCCTTCTCGCGAAATACCGCCTCGCCTTATGACGGGCGCGCCCCTTTCCCTCCTGCTCCAAACCAGTCGCCTTTTCCTCCCTCCTCGCACCCTCCCAGTACGACTCCTGCGTATGCCGAACACCATCGAAGACCATCCGATCCACCATTCTATACCGCACAGCGGAGCTATGCGCCAGGTGGACCGCCGATGTCTGGTGGCCAGGGACACTCAAGACACCAAAGTGCTTCTTCCATCAACCATGGAACTCCTGTAAATCGAGGGATGCCACCTCCCTCTTCGCCGCAACAGCAATCTTCACAAGCTCCTCAGCATCATAACTATGGTCAGCCTCCTATGCGTGGTCCCCCAGCGAGTGCTGCTGGTCCCTCGAATTTTCAGACCGGTCGGGAACTTCCAGCACTTCCACCGATTGGAAGTCGCCCTCAAGGAGGCATGTCCATTTCCTCGATACTAGGAGGGCCACCGGCAGGCAGAGATCAACCACCTCCCTCGCAGTATGCATCTCCCATTGGGACATCTGCCCCTTCAGGGCCATCATTTCCTAGCACAACCCACGCCTCACCTCGAATGAACTCAACTGGGCAAGATTACACTCCATTCAGACGACCACTGACCCCTCCTGAACACTCAAGAGGATACGAACCAAGAGACTCTCGTGCAAATTCAGCAGGCTCTCCGCCAGGCGCCGCGCAATATGGAACCCCCGAAGCCAGAGGCAGATATAGTACCCCACAAACGTATTCGCGCCCTCCCCCAGCTATGCCAGTAGTAGATGAACGTCGGGAACCAATGCGTGTGCCTAACCCAAACGCAATGCCACCACGGCCCCGAAGCCAACCCAACTCAGGACCCCCATCTCAACGTCAGTACGAGAATCCACGAGTCTCAACACACGGTGAAAATGTATTCCCTCGGAGAGAACCTCTCGGGCGACCAACCGATCCAAACCTCAGAGAACGAGAACCATCTTACAGCAGGCCAGCATTCGACGAACGACCAAATCCTGCCTATACATACGCAGAGAGAGACAGACAAGAAAGGGAGGCGGGTATACAACGGGAAAGAGAAATACGCGAGCGAGAGAGGGAGCATAGAGATCGCGAGCTCGAGAGAGGGAGAGACATGGAGATTGAAATGGAACGGGAACGATCCATGGGCCGAAAGGGTGATCCACATATGGATTTCGCCCGACATGTTGCCGCCCAAAGAGAGGCTTCTCAAAGGGAAGCAGCCCACAGAGAGGCAATCCAGAGAGAAGCTGTGCAACGCGATGCCCAAGCCTACAACCGGCCACCTGAACCCCGGGATCAACAACCAGCATGGATGCGGCCAAATTACGAGCCTCCTCGAGCCCCTCCTTATGAACCTATTCCCCCACAACCCGAAGGACCACCACAGCAACGCCCTGCTCCTAGCAGATACGAATATCCAGCTAGTAGTGCACCGCAGTACGGAGGGCATCATGCCTACGCCCCCAACGAACAACGATATCCACCTGCGTCGCAACCACCTGCTATGCCTCCACAGCATAATGCACCTCCACAGTATGAGACTTCTATGATTGAACGTCACCGACTTGCTCAACAACACCAGCAACAGCAGCAACAGTCAGGCCAACCTCCTTATTCTGCTCCTCCCCAAAATGGCGCATATCAACCGCATGAATCCCCAAGGAGGATGATTGAAGAACCACAGCCAATTTCCCACCCAATGCAGCAACAACGTAGTTTCCTGGGGGTACAAGAACTCAACCGTAAAGGTCGTCTCTCTCCACTTCCACGAGCTGTCCAAGGAGCTCAGGCTCAACTTGGTGGACCAGGTGGAGAGCCTGGTATCAAGAGCGAATTTGGTAGAATGTTTTCTGGAATTGGCAATGGTGTTGGCAATGCCGCAGTCCCAAGCCCAGTCTCTGCTGGACCTCAAGCAATGCCCTTTTCCAATTCTGGCCAACTTCGCCGCGAAGATTTGGACAATATGGCAAACCAGGATTCGCCAATGGAGAATGGTGGACACAACCCACGCTCCGCTTCTCGTGGTGGCGCGCCCTCAAGACGTCGAAAGTTGAAGGAAGATGATAGCAGAGGCGACGATGAAAGCAGTACTGGAAGACGTACTCCAAGTGGAAGAGGAAAGCGTGCAAAGACCGGTCATCACCATCACCATCATCAGTGTGTTTTCCCCATCCCCATCATTTACTAACCGCTAACGAGGCTTTGATTGAGTCACCATCACCATCACACAGAACCCAACAACACGTCTTCGCCGGCACCATCCAATATGACGCCATTCAAAAGTGCCAAAATATCCGCCGTTCCATCACCCTCGGATGGCAAATCAGCACCAGGAACACACCATCATCATGCCCCGGTTGCAAAGGCCCATTATCACCACCATGTAACTGCATCTAGGCCTGCTCCACAAGTAAATCCAATAATTCCAATCCCGATACGCAGAATCGATTCTCGAAAGGTTCTCGAAAGTGTTGCAGATAGGCAAAGACTTCATCTCGGATATCAAGAGTACCAAGCAAAACTCGAACCAAAGGGAGATGAGTCCAGAAATCGAGGTTCAATTACCGGCTTTGCCAGCACCCCTCTGCCTCTGCCACGGCTGGAAGGCAAAGAAAATTGCACACTAACAATCAAGATCCCTCGAACCCACCTTTCTGATATTAGTAGAGAAGAGATAACTCGCCGTAAAGCAGTATGGGGTACAGATATATATACCGATGACTCTGATGTAATTGCGGCATGCATTCACGAAGGTTGGTTCCGCGGTGCTTGGGCTCCAGGTGTGGACACATCATTACTCGATCTCGAAATTGGGGAACCACCTGCAGGGCCCATTAATATTGGAGAGGTTATTACTAAGCCTCCCCCATCTGGACCATGGAAAGTCCCCAAAGGATATGATGTTCACGTCAACATTTTGATTCTGCCAAAATTGGTGGAATACAAAGGTTGTGTACGATTTGGCATCAAGAGTCGGGAATGGGGTGTTAAGCGGAATGGATATAAAGGCACACATGATGGTTTGAGTTTTAAGATCATGAGTGTGCAATGGGTTGCTGGGGCAGGGTTTAGAGGTTCTAGGAAAAAGGCCATTTTCAATGAACGACTCACAGAGGAGGAGTTGGAGGAAGAAGACAGGTTTACTAGACTGCTTTCGAATGGGAATGGCGGACCGGACCGAGAGGTGGACGATATTGAGGAGAGTTTCGAACGTGGAGGTGGTAATTCGTGGAGTGAAGGGATGAAGGGCATTGGATCCAAGTCCTGGAACAAGGCGGTAGAAAAGGTCATCCCTACTCCTCCAAAAGAGACCGTACCCTCGGAAGAGGCAGGGGAGCCAGAAAAAGCCCCAGCTTTGGTTGTATCGCCACCTCGTGTACCACTTCCTCCGCCTATACCATCACCTATCGAGCCTCCTGCGGTGCTTGAACTTGAGCGATTGCAACAGCAGGGCAGGTTTGTCCCGATCGAGAAGGGTGTTGTGGAAATGGTTACTGAGAGGATGATCGAAAATGCCAATGCGAATTCCATTCACACACCAATTAGCGACTTAGGCGCTGTTGCTGTACTACTGGATGCTGCTGCACGAGCTTCTGCCGCAGCTCAGGGCGAGGCGAGCCACTCTGCCGGAGAACACCAAGCTCATCCTGCTGTTTAAAGATTGGCTGGAAAGGGCTCAAACACAAATAAAGAGGTGTGATGAGGAACGGCTCCTTGGAGAAACATCTTGGGAAGATACATTCCAAAGATGGCCCGGGTACCAGCGATTCCACGCCGGCCCCTTCACTTCTATTGGCGCTTTTGGAAAGGGGTGAGCGAAAATCGTCAACAGGGAACACGAGTTGGAACTGTCTGAATACTGTTTAAAAACTTGCTTATTTTGCGCCTGATTTTCCAAGTCCTGGATATAAGAGCGATCAAGCGAAGGCTTAGCATTTCAACTGCATGGCTTCGTGGCGTCGGTCTTTTTTATTTCTTCCAGGACACCAGCTCTCCCTACCCTATCGCCATAATTCGCAGATATTGGAAGGGGGGTTTTTCTGTCTTGTGGTATACTATCTGTTATAATGTTCGATTGGAGGATGCCTGGTTGGAATGAGTTCAATGGATCGGTGGACGGGGATTAGCGGGCGTTTTTCTCGAAAATGTTTATATACTACTTTTTGAGCGTGTAGCTCATTTTGTGTGCGAAGTAGATAGATAGTTAGCGAGACTTTTTTCGATTCCTTCGATTCTTAAAATGAAAAGATACCATTGTTTTTGGATAGTTGTGTTACATAATAAACGCTTATAGAGTGGTACGTGATAGTAGATTTACGACTTGTGGGTGATAGTTGGTCCTAAGTGTTAGGTTAGCGTTTTTTAAAAGTGGTAATACTTAAACCGGAACTTTAGAGTATAAAAAAATAGTCAGTAGGTGACTTATAATTTACTAGAGGTTCTTTCGTTTCTCTTATAATTTATGTAAATTATAATTCCTTCAATATTATTTACTTTTACCTCTTGTTCTTCTAGTATGTTATCTCTTAGATATACTATATACCTGATAGTTAGACATATATAGAAGTCTAGATAGAATATACTTCTATTCTTTTTTTCTCTTCTTCTCTTCTTCTCTTCTTCTCTTCTTCTCTTCTTCTCTTCTTCTCTTTTAATACTTTATCTTTTCTTACTTCTTATTATAAGACTATTAACACACCTCTTACTTACCTCATACTAACTCTATAGTTCTAGGATAGTAAGAGGAAGAGAGAACTTTTAGTTAAAACTTATTCTCTTTTCTAAAAAGTAATCTTTTCAATTCACAATTTGTGTTGCTATTTAGTCGTTTCGGACTTTTGAAGCGCTTAGGATACTATGTTACTATTGAGCGATTGAGGATGAGAGTAAAGATAACCTGTTAGATAGTGGTAGTTGTTAAATCCAAGCTTCTAAGTCTTTGAACAAGCTTTCTAGCTGGAAGATTTCAGTAGAAAAATGAGCGAGCTACTACTTCTTGTGCTAGAGAGAATGATAAAGTGTTAATTATCCGGTATGTTACCGTTGTGTACTTGCCCTAAGAAAAGAAAGGTTAATCGTCTGTTGTTAGCATGGATGCACTCGGGGTTGAGAACTTTACATTTAGCACAATAGTTGAGTTTCCTTTTGAGTTACAAATCAATCTAACTTCGAAATGTTGTCATCAGTTAATATGAAGTGTTGGAGATAAGTGTTGGGGATAAGTTTTGGCGCGGCGTCTGTACATTCGGTACGGCCACCCACAATTCAGCTTCCAGCTCGAATGACATCAAAGTGGCACTCCACAACTCTTCATTATTCCAACGCTTTCTTTAAACGTCATTTTGAACTTGTAACATATTTTGATTTATTTTTGAACCGATTTCCTGGGCTGTTTTGAGTCCCTCTCTTGAAAGCGGTGAAGATGGCAGAAAAAGGTACCCCACGAAATGGAGGGGCATAAATTTATTCCCCTCCTCACCCGGTATTGTCAACACCAAGTACTTACTCAGTCAACCCGCAAATATGTTGTACCTGGTTGGACTCGGTCTGTCCGATGAAACGGACATCACAGTCAAAGGACTGGAAGTAGTCAAGAAGGCCTCGAGGGTTTACCTGGAAGCATACACCAGCATTCTCCTCGTTGATAAATCCGTCCTTGTAAGTCATTTTTCCCTTCCAAACTCTGACTCTAAAAGTTGAATTAATTTCAATAAATCTTATAAAATCGCAAAAGACTGACTAAACTAATATGTAGTAGGAGAAATACTATGGCCGAGAAGTAATCCTCGCCGACCGAGAAATGGTCGAATCTTCCAGCGACGAAATCCTCGCCGACGCCCAAACCCTTGACATCGCATTCCTTGTAGTCGGAGATCCATTTGGGTAGGTTGTGTATTTTTCCATTTAAAAGGGCCATCACTAACAACCTTTTCCTCCCAGAGCAACAACACACACCGACCTCGTCCTCCGCGCCCGCGAACTCTCCATCCCCCTCCGCACAATCCCCAACGCCTCCATCATGTCCGCGATCGGCAGCACCGGCCTCCAGCTCTACAACTTTGGGCAAACCGTCTCCATGGTCTTCTTCACCGATACTTGGAAACCCGCATCCTTTCACGATCGCATCAGGGAAAACCGGTCGATTGGTTTGCATACCCTCGTACTTCTGGATATAAAGGTGAAGGAGCAGAGTTTAGAAAACATGGCGAGAGGCATCAGGATCTACGAAGAGGCGAGATATATGACTGTAGGCCAGTGTGCACAGCAGATGCTTGAGATTGAAGAGATTAAAAAGGAGGAGGGGCAGGGGATGGATGGCGTTTATGGGGAGGAGAGTTTGGCTGTAGGAGTTGCGAGGGTGGGTGGGAAGGATGAAAAGTTTGTTAGTGGGACGCTGAAACAACTCTGTGGTTCTGATGAGGTTTTAGGGGGCCCGTTGCATAGTTTGGTGTTGTTGGGACGGCGGACGCATGAGTTAGAGAGTGATTATGTTAGGGAATTTGCCGTAGATAAGGAGTTGTGGGATACCATTTGGAAGAGGGATTATGAAGGGAAGCAGTAGATTTCATTGCTTGGAATGAAATTTCCCAGGAATTGTCATCTTTTATGCTGAAGAATTTCTTCCATGAGAACCATCCAATTACAAGAAAAGCAACACAGTGAACTATCTAAAGCAACCCAAGAGCTTTCACGCCCTTTCCACACCCTGACAAACTTCATCAAAATATTTTAAGCTCCTTCACTAACTAGACATGTTGATTTTCCCACCTTCTATCTTGAATACAGAGGAGATCCTAAATATATACTACATAGACCTCAAAATCCTTTAAAAAATAATACCCTAAAATGAAATTAGAAGTTGTTGATATTATTCTTGAATTAATATCTCTTTGAGGTATGTTTTTTTTCTTTATTTTCAATTCTACTTTTTAGAACCAATAGACTCAAATATCCAATGTATCGACGGATTAAAAAAAGTCTTTGAAGTGAAACTAACTATGGGACCAGAAATTATTTTCCTGTTTTATCGCTTCCCTTATTTAAACTTCTTTCAACTTCTCTTTAACTTCTCTTTTGCATATATGCTGCTCTACTGCAGGGTCATAAACTACATGCTTCATCACTTCAAAAATATTCTCTATCATAGACTTCTGACATTGAAAAAGAAAGGTTAACGAGCCGTGGAAAGGAAACTGCTATATATTTACGACAGTTTTAAGACTTATGTGAGAAATATTGTTTCCTTCTCAACTTAGGCCAGTCAATGATGCGATCTAGAGATTTCGAAACCACTACAAACATTATTTATACTAACAAGTCCTATAGCTGATTCCGTCTTTTGCTTTCCACTTGATGTAGTTTTTAAAAATACTGTCTATAATAGAAAGAACATTTAAAGGGAGGAATGTGTAGTGGCTATTGGATTGAAGATACCAACCCAATCGGAATCAATCGTCAAGTGGAGTAACAAAAATAAGTCAACAGGTAAAACTCTAAGGGCGCTTCATTTTTATGAAAAGTGTAATTTTCCTTCAGTACTACTCTGACAGTGAACCATCGCACAATAATACAAGAAGTTAATACTAGAGCTTAAACAAAACACTAAGCTGGATGCCTATAATTAGATAGTGGCTAAGTGAGGATTCTGGAACAACTAAGTGATATTATTTAGGAGTCGTACTAACTAGAAGATCCTAAAGAACCTTTAGGTCTAAGATGCTAGCGGATGTAAAATCAAGTCTCATTTGGGGTCATGAGCCACTTAAGCGAATAAAACCAACAAATTAAGATTGCTACTTAAATTTTGTAGGGCAATTATAACCTATTTAAAATACTAGAATTAAGGAGCTGAGGACTAATAAAAGGAATAATTACATCCGGCGAAGACTTGAACTTATCCAAGCTTCAATACAAAAGCAAGATCTTAACAGGAAAAGGGAACAGGTTTTAGGGAGACCATAGGACTCAGCTGGCATAACATGGAACGCTTATAAAAAAAGAACAAGGGCAAACAAGGCAGACTTTAGCCTCTTCACGACAACAAACAAATAAGGCAGCAAGCCTCCGTTTACACCTTCCTAAACATTCACCTTACTTCCATCCAAACCCCCTCAACACTAAAATCACCAAAACAATCAATCCCAAAACAGCAAAAAATGAATATGACTTGCAACTGCCGGGGTTCGAACCCGAGTCTCCTGCTACTTTTTTCATCTAGCGGAATCGAGAGGCCTCGAATTCCATGAAAATGGGAAGCAGACCAGTTCTATAAATCGAGTTAGTGAGCTGACAACAATAGAGAATTTGATAGAGCGCAAACTTACAACCACTACTACACAGTTGCCGTTACACCAAAGTACTTGCTTTTTTAACCTCCAATGTTTTTATTTGGTCTTTTGAATTGAGAAGGACAATGTGGGCCAGTCAGGTTGTTTGCTCTTGCCATATTCTCTTTCGCTGCTGCGTTCGGTTATACTTCGGACACATGTGAGAGCGCGGGGTCTTCTAATAAGGCACACTTCATTTTACAGAGGGGGAATTCAATAAGCAACAGAACAAACACAACTACCTAACTCACAATGTTCAGAGACGATAGAATGTTTCCTCCTCACCTACCCCAGAACTCAATCGCAGAGCATCCAGACGAACCTCCTCCCCTCCCACAAATACACACAAACGACACCTTTGACGATATCTTTGGCTCTGAGGTTCCCTCCCCAACCCTACAATCCGACGCACTTGCGCCCGATGGAATCTGGCATGCAGCAGGTGGCAATTCCGAGCCCTCAGATATCCCTCGTCTGCGGGAGAAACACGAGACGGAAGGCTACAGAGATGGCGTCACGAAGGGTAAAGGCGAGACGGTACAAACGGGCTTCGATGAGGGGTATGGTCTTGGTGCCGTTCTTGGCCTGAGGATTGGGAAGATTGTAGGGCTTTTGGAGGGATTGAGCAGTTCTGTTACGGCGGGGTCGAAGGGGAATGATGGAGGGGAGTGGGAGCGGGAGCGGGTGAGGGTTTTGGGATTGTGGGAGGAGGGGAAGCGAGAGTTGAAGACTGAGAGTCTTTTTGGGGTGGAATGGTGGGGGGAGGATGGGATTTGGAAGTTTGCGGTTCCGGGGGAGACGAAGGAGGGATTTGAGGTTGTTTTCGATGATGTTGCTAGGGCGCATCCGCTGGTGAGGAAGTGGGAGGCAATTGTGGGAGAGGAGGTGAGGAAATGGAAGGTTGATTTGTCCTTCTTGGAAAACGAGCAACACAGCGACCAACAAACGATGAATTCGATTGTCCCCAATCCCGAAACTGGATCACCTCCGAAACCCGGGGGTCAAATACCGGAACTCAGCTGGTGAAGAGTTTACAGGTCAGATGTAGGTACACTAGAGCTCCAGTAGGTGTAGAGTTCGTTGTACTAATGCACTCGGAAAATGCAGCCCCCTTTCTTTGTACAGTACACTAATGCACCCTTTTTCCACAACACCCGCCATAACATCTAATACAACACCAAATTTTCAGTCTGCATCCGCCGAGAGAGAGAGCCAAAAGACGAAAACCCGTCATCCCTGGGTCTCTATCTCAGCAAGTCTGGTCCACCCTTTTCCTCGCCCCTTACTTACCCGCTAGAGATCGCAAGGTGAAAAACTTCCACACGCGAGCATAAAGAAACCACACCCTGAGTCCAAAAATAAGCCCCTATCTCCTTTCAACTCAAGAATGAAAGAGAGAAAAATCAACCGATCCGACAAAATGCCATACGTTCTCTCCCCGAGCCCCGGCCCGATCCCGAGTCAGGTACCCCTTAGAGTCTCGTCCCCTGTCTCCACATGCGAGTAACTCGAGTCCGGTGGGCCTCGAAACTCTCTTACGTGGAGCTTGTCAAGCTAGGCCATGCAAGCCTTTTTAGTGGACTGCCGATTATAGTAGGGGAACCTCCCAATGCGGAAAGGGTGGGCTGAATTCGCTTAAGAGAAGAGAATTCGAAACTCGTTTTGAATGGATTTCCAAAGCTAGGCAAAACCCGTATGATCGTCTCTTCCTTATCCCGTTCCAGAAGTATACTTCAAATATAGTACCCCGCGGAAGATGGTTAGAGACGTGTTATGGTTGTTTTCTAGGAAGGTATTGCTCCGTCTTAGTTCAACGTTGTTATACGGTACACATCGGAGTAAGGCCTGCTAGTTCATACTACGGCTCGGCCCCAAAACTTGGCATAATTGGCGAATCAGAGAGCCTAGATTGTTCAAAATATACTTAACAAAGTAGACTCACATATGATTAGCATGACAGGCGATACTCCGATGTGACCACCCTCTTTAGGTTATAGCTCAGGGGTGAAAAGGTAAGTAGTGAAGCGCAAGTAAAAAAGACAAGTAACACAGAAGAGAAAGAGAATTGTCAAAAAAGTCTGCCAGTTTTGGCCAGCTGGTGGTATAAATTTATGTACAAGCGGGAGTGATCAACCGCTGTCTTTGAGTATTTCATGATCGCTTCAAACAAAACACATAATTCCTCTAAACAAAACTCCATAATGCGCTGCATATGGGCAGCCAGAAGATAACCAAATCTATGATATCTTCCTATGAATGTAAATAGCAAAATGCAACTGCGCCTGTAATCCTGTGCAGGTCTTTGGGTATACAATACATGTTCGCCGAGTTTGATTCCTCTATTTTCCGCTTCCATTGTTTGCGATGAGAGCGTTGGTCGTTCCTTTTCCTGGGTTTGTGACGGTGGCTCCACTTGCTGTTGCGAGTGTTTGCATGCGTGCAGTGACAGCAGCTACATCGGTAAGGGATTCGAAAGACATGAGGTAAGCTGCGAGGCCAGCAACGTGAGGGCATGCCATGGAGGTTCCGCTCAAGGTTTTCACGGCAGTATCACTAGTGATTCCAACACTTTGAACGTTGACACCCGGAGCGAAGATATCGACAGAGGCTCCGAAGTTTGAGAATGATGCTCGGGCATCGGTGGCAGCATCGATGGCACCAACAGTGATTGCGGATGGTGCGGAGGCTGGAGAGCTGTTGCCGGCATCGACGTTCTCGTTACCAGCGGCTGCGACGACAACGATTCCATTCTTGGTGAGAGCTGCAACGGCAGCGTTGACAGCAGTTGAGAAGGATCCACCAACAGACATATTGACAACCGCCTTTCCTGAAAGACCTCGGGCTGTGACATTGGTGTTGACGAAAGAAAGACCATTGATAACACCAGAATTGCTTCCTCCTCCTTTGGCATCAAGAACCTTGACGGCAACGAGACTGGCATCCTTGGCGACACCGAAAGTAGCACCTCCGATTGTTCCAGCTACGTGACTTCCATGCCCATTCTCATCGGTATTCTGGGAAACATTAGATTTGTAAACTTGCAAGAAAATGGAAGCTTGGGGATTTACATTTGTGTTTACGGTATTAATTCCCCAAGATGCTCTGCCGGCAAACTCAGAGTGGGTGGTTCGGATTCCAGTGTCTACAACATATACGGTGATTCCGGAACCAGCCGAGTTATCAAAAACATATCCATCGGTCGAAGCTGCTGCGTGTGAAATACGCTCCAATCCCAAAGGTGCATTGGTCTGCTGAACCAAAGAGGTGAGTTGGACCTGGGTGTCGGCCTCGACATATTTGACATCCGAGTTTGATGCGATATCAATAATCATGGCATCCTCTGCCTCCAAAGCCATCGCCCTCCATCCCATTATCGAGTATGGCTGTACTGAAGTTGAAAGTATCCTTCCATCTGTTCCCCTCGTTGACAAGCTTCGTTTTCTCATAGCGGACATTATTGAGGTTTGGTGAGCCTCGACGACCGAATCGGAGGCATTTGCGTTGTAGACTACGAGGTAGCTATTTGGGATGATATTTGCGGCATTTGGGTTGGAGATTGGAAGACCAAGCCCTGCAACTATGGCACCATTTTTCTTGCCAGATTTGGGTGTGGGTGTGGGTGAGGAAGTAACGACTGTTGAGCAAGCTAAAAGAAAAGAAACAACAACTGGGAGCGAAAAGAACTGCATTTTGATATTGTTTTAGAAAATAAATAAAAGATTGGAAAAAGGGAAGTAAGTGAACGAAAAACAACTGGATCAACGAGAAAACAAAAAGGGAGGACGGACGATTATAATAAGTGTTTTGGTACCTGCGTACCTCCGTACGTCGTCCCCAGTTTTAAATTTGCTCCATAGAGGCTGAACCTGAATTTCACGTCTCGTCTCCACGTTGGCGATTGACGCCAAGTGAGACGGCGCCAAGTCAGACAGGCGTGGGCGTGGAACACGAATCCAATCAGCAGAATGGCGCGCGTTTGCTTGCTTGATTTGCAGGCCCCTCCAGCGCCGTGACAGGGGTAAATTCTCCTTTTTTGACAGTGAGGAGAGCCAGGGGCCAAGTAGTGCATCAATGCCTTTGAAACACGACGGGCAGTGCCACTATCGCTTAACGGAAGTACACAAGCTGCCGGCGGACTCAACACTGTAAACACACTCATAGCAGTCAACGGACTCCCCTTCGGCATAAAGAGGGGGAGGGACACATCGGAGTACCAGCTAGCTAATTCATACTTTGAAGTAATCCGGCTCAAAACTGTATAATCGGTTAACCTGTGTAGACTTTTATGAAGTGGGTTGATTCACATATGATTTACATGACAGGCGGTACTCCGATGTGGCCTCTTTACACTCCGGGGGGGGGGGGGCGACTGCGCTGACTGACATGCTGTGACAGGCCCAGGGAATCAAGACTCTTAGCAGGACAGTCAACCGGTCGAGAGCAGAAGCTCAGAGCCATTCAACAGTCAGAGATACTTGTCATCTTGAAGGAGCATGGTTTCATGGCCCTTTGCCAGCCCCTATCCGGGGTTGAGTGAGTACCGGCAGCAACCAAAGAATACAGTCGTTTCGATATGAAGCACCATTTTTCGGCCCAAAGCGAATGTTTGAAATAGAAACGGGACCTGCTCACCGTAATTAGTGCCAAAGACCAATGACCGACGCGCATTGCATCGGCCAAACCCTCATTTCCAGACACCAACAATACGGACCAACAAATTGGGATGAATAGGTGAGAGGCGACCAGTCCGGGACGAGATAATTTTATTAAGACGCTCGAATAGGGAAAATATGGCCTGCTCTCGCCTCCAAGACCCGGAGGGCGCAATGAGAAAAAGAGAGCAGGTGATTGCCGACGATTGGCGTACAAGAAGAGGCCAGGAAAGATGGAGGGTTTGAAGGGGTTGCTCATCTGGGTTGATCTGGTTGAATAATTCCAGCCTCATTCATCCACCTGTGAACGCATATTGAAGGAAGCTGTGTCGCCGGGGAATTGATGCCAGAAGTATCACCAAGTGCCCTGCCCTCACCAGAGTCACCACCACCACACCCCCTCCTCCCAGACGATGATCGTACACATGGGATGAGGCCGTGCAAATATGACCATCTTCAAAGGTCATCGCAGTCGAGACGTGGAAGGAAGATTGCCGAACCGAGCATCGAGGTGTTGTGCTTCTGCGACACCAAACCGCGTGTGGCGTTCCAAATCTATTCCCGCCGTCACTGTTTACTCGGGCATTCAGGGGCACAACACTCCCAGCCTCGACACCTTCAATCTCTACCATCCGAGTCTGATACTGTAAATTATTCTTCATGAATTCCGCGTGAAATAAAATATTACGTTCTGAGGATACTGTGGCTAAACTCCTACAAGATTCATGGCATAAAAGCCTTCCTTCTTTTCCAACCTTCCTGAAAGAAGCCGGTTCCGCGGGGTGGGTTAGATAGACTACCCCGCCATCCAGATTTCTTATCAATTGCGTCGATATTTTTGAGCTCTCTCGCTCTGTAGGTAAAATTTATGAGTTTATCAAAGGCCGATTTGAATCTCCGATTTCGGTCCGTTGTGGGATGAAACTGAGCAACCACCACCGATAAGGTTACTATGTGCCAATTGTGCAGCAACAAAATCACTCGATTGCTGAGCACAAACAAGGCGGTGATAAAGCACAACCTTAATTACAGAGTCAATAAACAACGTCCACCCAAGACCCAGCGTAATACCACAAACCCATTACGAGTTTTTCCCCAAGACACTTCTAATCAAGACTCTCTTTGATATTAGCTCAGATACTCATCCTAACTGCCTCCGTCGCCGCAAGTCCTATATCTTTTCCCCTAAAAGCCCTATCAAGCACCACCTTACTCTTTACTATCCGCTTATCATTAATAGCTATTATCTTCTCTTCCTCCTATACATTCTCGATCTCCTCCTTTGTTTTAGGAACTTCCATTAACAGTTCTGGATCTTTGCTTTTCACAGTCTCGTCTACTGCGTTTGTGCTGTTTTGGGGGGGCGCCTTGTAGGTGTGCTGTGTTACTACTTAGAAATGTAAGAATTCTTTTCGTAGTTCGCCGGGCTCATGTAGAAGGGTCCTGAGGGGGAAAGGGCGCTGAGTAGGAGAAGGGGAAGCCTATTACTCTTGTTCCTTAGGAGGATTTGGATTAGATAAGGATGCATTTTGTATTGAAAAAGAAAAGAGGGATAGGGCTGTAGATAGAATGTAAAGATATCCAATATACAATGTAATAATAAGATCTCTTTGGTGCGGGACATATAATGCTCGCTGTTTTGCTTACTATATGTTTCAATCATTTGTTTCGTCCAGGCAATTTCAATATTATTCATTTCTTCACATTATTGTGCGAGCACATATAAAAAATAGGTAAAGCTGAAAATGAGGTCGGTGCCCAAACCGACGGCATCTATAGCCGAGTATGTTAGGGGTAGGATTACGACACACAAAACAGACGATGCGATGCGATGCCCACCCCCAGTTCGCGGGGTTCATCCGAAACTCGATCACGATTTATTCTAGGAAACCTAGACTAAAAAATATGACCAGGTTCATCCCCACAAAGATCCGACGTCTCGCTGAAATACCAAGTTCTTGTGTTTAGAATTCCAATGTTGATTTCTTCCTTTCGGAGCATTCTGATGCCGTATAGTGCGGATCAGTCGCCAATTCTCCGGACTTGGGAAGATCTGATCCTTCCTTTCTTTCCTCAAAAAACCCCAAAGAATGTCTTTCCCGTCAGGCACAGGCACGGAAAGTTAAATTTGGGATGGATATGTCGATTATTATTAATATAATCCCATAGAAAAGTTTTGTGGCCTCACGGAGAGAATGAAACTTTCTTACCGGGGCAAGCTAAGCATTTCCCCTAACGTGGCTAGGAAGTTCACATCCCGTCGCTAGAAAGTTGTCAGAGCGATTCCCGTAAGCTATTTTTTCGAGGTAAGCCACTTTTACTTAATAAAAACTATCCTTCTCAAAAAATCTCGATTTCAAAGAGTATTACACATCTAGTGACCCTAAATGCCTCATATTTCCATCCGACTCAGACTTTTCTCTTGCCCTCTATAATTCCTCACTCTCCTACTTCTACGTCGCTAACGACTTTCTTTATATCCTTCGATATCTTTCCTACTACCTCTCCTCTTGAACAGTATAACTAGTATAACTCACAGTTACATCTGTACTCTCTCTCCTCTTACCTCTTCCAAATAATCTAAGGAACCTATCCTTAACCCGTTCTTATGTCTCTTATCTTTTCAATTCGAAGACTTAAGAAGATATATTTTAAAATGGGAAGGGATAGAGGTCTCTATAAATATAGAAGTAGAGGGTGAGGGAGGAGAGCAAGTCCCCGCGCTAAACATCAAGGATCAAAGAGGGTTTAGCAAGAAGCAATTCAGCAAAGAAGAGAGGAGGGGGACGAATGGAGGAATGTGCCCAAATAACAAGAAGACCTCAACAAAGTAGACGAGTAGATTTTTAAGAAGTTAAAATCATTCAAGGCTCCTCGCTAAAGGGTGTCTATGACTCACTTCACCTCCAGCATACCACACTCACCTACTCTTCACCATCACGAGAACCCTCTCCTTAAATCCTGTCTCTCTTCCGTCATGTGTATCATTCATAAAAGAGGCATCTCATAATTCTCTACATCTCATAACAAGTCTCGTTTATATTTCGTCTTCAATCTTCATTCTCGCTCCCCAGCAGAAACCAAAAGAATTTCATAAAATCATCCACAACGCCGTAGACCCGAGCCGCCCTAAATAAAAACAAAACTGGGGCGCACTCGAAAATCCAAAATGCAAAGAGCAAACCATGCCACGAAAATTCAAATCAAAGACTCGTCCAAAATTTCACTCGACATCTTCCTACCACTCCTTTTTTCCGCCCTCTTCCTTCCTTTATATGTCACTCTTTTCATTCCCCCCTTTCTGCTGGCCTCTTATTTTTCACTTTTGTATCCTCTCGTCGAGCGATTTCACACCTAACCTCTCAAATCACTCCTTGCTCAATCAACCCCTGAAGCACCCTCAGTAAAGACAAAAGGACCTTCCCCACATCATCTCCCTGATGCAAATAATACATCGTCGCAACACTGAGCCCCAGCACCACGACGCTCGATACGGCAAGTCAGAGGACCGTACAACTAGAATTCTGAGTACTACTTTATCACAAGATAAATATCAGTCGAGATTCTCGTAAAGTGGCCCTTGGACAAAGGAAGAGAATCGAGAGAGGGAGAACGTATAAAGTGATGCCTGGTTCAAGATTCATCCATACATTGCAGGAATGAACATAAAGCTCTAGTATACACAACATAAGAAATCAGCATACCATCTCTGAGCCTCTAACTGCGCAATCCACCCTGCACACATCTTCAGCCGTTCCCTCACACTAGTCATAGCCAGCAAGCGATACTTATCTGTCTCACTCGTCGGTAGCACGCTCGCGAACCACCAAGGAAACAGCGCCGGATCATCAGGACATTCGCCATAAGCTGCGTACACCCTAGTATGAAGCCAAGGCGCACTCTGCTCACGCATTCTCATGACGAACGCAGCGCATAGTTCCATGAGGTTTTGAGTGGACATGGTGTCGAGCTGTAAGGATTGAGGTGGTTGCTGTCGTGTAGATGAGGTATTGGGGGGTGTGGAAAGGTGTTGAGGCGGTGCACCAAAGTGATCTTGGGCGGAAAAATTGCGATCTGGAGCGAGTGAGGTTTCCCGCGCTTCAAGTGCTTCTTCTTCAGCGATGCTGATATCATCCACCCTTTCAACTTTCCCCACCATATATCCATCCAAAACACCATGTTTCAAGACTCGAAATCTGGATACGCCGACTGTTTCGATGAGGCTTCTTCCGTCGGCCATGAGGTGCATGTTGACGATGTGAAGCAGGACACCGTATCGATAAAAACCTACGGCCCCTAGCTCGCCCTGCACTTCATGACTTCCATTGTGCAATATCATTCCGAATTTTCGATTCCCGCTCTCAATGGCACGTCGGATCATGAGACGGTAGCGAGGTTCGAAGATGTGGAGGAAGGTTGGCATGGTTGGGAATGATAAAGTGCAGACGAAGAGCGGGGTATCTAACTCGCCCACGCCATTTGAGTCTTCGATTTTGGAGGCTTCTGCTCGTACTGCCAGTGCTTCCGGACAAAGACCAGTGAGGAGTTTTATAAGAAGTGAGTTTGATGGTGCTTGTGTTGCGCTGATTGCTGGGGGAATGGCCAATGCTCGTCGACATATAGGACATAGATTCGAATGATCGAGAATCCGGTGGATACATTTCCGACAGAATGTATGACCACATGCCGTCGTTAAAGGATCCAAAAAGAGACTGTAACAGACTTGACAATCCAGTTCCGCCCTTGTCGCCTCCTTTAGATGTTCCAGTAGTAACAAATCAAGCACCTCTGTATCCCCAGCAGCAGACGACACCGGCGTGAATATAACCTCGGAATCGTGTGCCAACTCCCCCATTTCCGCCATAGCGTAGGCAGAACATAATCGTCCCCCATTCAGCACCCGCGTCCGGGCTTCTTCATCCCGCAAAGAAGCCACGCCCGCGATGGCCCATCGATCCTTTTCCTGGAGTTGGAGTAAGACTTCCGATGCCTCGGCTGTATTCCTGTACCCATCAATCTCCTCCTTCACTATCCCCGTTATCTTATTGAGTGCCACATCTACACTGCAATCCCCCACGGCATGCTCTTGCCTACAATTTGGAAAGGGGCACTTGAAACCCTGGAGGCGGTTCGCAGTCGCGGGGTATGAGATGTTCGACCGTAGATGGGATTCGGGTATGCATTTTTTGCATAGGGAATTCCCGCATGGAAGGGTAACTGGTTCTCGGAGAGGGTAGGAACATCGGGGGCACTGCGCCAGCCGAACTATCTGCCTTGCATCTCTGGAAGCGTCCAGGGGACCGTTTGAGAAGGAAGGTTCGATGGGAGAGGAGTTGGATAATTTGGATATTGGGGAATGGAGGGGAACCGAAGTGTTGTTCAGAGGAAGTGAAGACATCGACAGCGGGTTGACCAGCGCGGGGCTGGATTCTGGCTGGGGGAATTCGATTTGTTTTTGGGTATCGGCTCAACGCCGTGGAGAGTAACAGTCGCCAGCTTTAGCAGTATAAACGTATGAGGAATTGTGATATGGATCAGCTAGGTGTTGGCTTTTCTTTGTATGGTGGTAGTAGATTTGGTGTCGCAGATAATGGTCTCTTGTCTCGTCTTGGATGATCGTCGGGCAGAAAGCAGACCGAGGGTTTGTTGGAAATGCAGATAGATGCATGCAGGTGGGAATTTCAACTAGTCGTGATAAGGAAAATGCAGGGAAGGAAATGGTATCATAAGGGCATAGGCATAAAAAGGAGAAAGGGAGTAGAATTGGGATTCAATATCATGGGGAAAGGCGGCGGGGAAGATTGTATGTATATAATGTTTATACATCATGGATGAAGCCGTCATGAAAAGCGCCGCGCTTGTACAATCCGCTACGCCACTACCTGAGTCCCACCTATCCTGCCTCCTGCCTTGCTTCGGGGTTCTTTGGGATCCAACGCCGCTTTGGAACTACCGTTTTGGGTGGAGCACAGCACATCATCTCGATCGTTTCGGTCAACCACCTAAGAATGACAGCCAAAGGCGGCAAATAGCTCAAATTGGCAAGTTACTTCCAGTTTCCCAGTTGAAAAAAACAAATTAATCCATTAACCCCTAAACCCTTGAAAATGAAAATGAAAACCCCGAATTTCCTTCTTCTGCCCTACAATTCTCACTCACTCCCCAAACAAAACATCTCCATGACTCGACCATACCCATTCTTGCCAGTTTCGAACCCAACACCAAAATAAAGTCATCCCAGGATTAAATCAGTCTTCGATTTGATAATCAAGTCAGGAAGGAGTGTTCGGAGAGACCAGAATGACCAGAGTGACCAGCTGTTCGTAAATACTCCAACAGGACTTCTCGGCAAACCACTAGTGTACGAGTAAGAGTACATAAATTTAACGGCCTTTCAACCCCTCGAGAAAAGAAGGATCGACCTCCAAAATCGCGATGCACTCCTCCATCATCCGTCAAGGGGATCGAAGCTTTCCCTCTTTCAGCTCTAGCTTACTTGGCATTCCTCTTCGGTGCGTTGCCCTTCGGTTGATTGTCCTGGATGGATGACACCAAAGCTAACTGACTGACTAGTAACCTAGTTCTGCCAATTTTGGTACTGGACTAGACTGGTACTCTTCGTCCCAGCTGTCTGGATGGAGCTGCTAACCCTACCTAGTGACTAAACTCCACTCCCCAAACAGGAGAAATTAGACGATTTATATGTTATAGAGAACACATCTCACCAGGCAAAAGATGATCACTCACCACACAATCCCCAAATCATTCCCATCCGAATCTCGGAAATGCCTCCGCTCCTACTCCCGGCAAAGAACGCAAAAAAACAATAGCAAGCGTCATCGACTTGCCTTACCTCGTTAAACCACCACTTCTCATTGGTCAGCCCTACACCACAAAGTTGGACCCCCGATAATATGCTTCAATGCCGACATTGATGAACGGAACCTAGGCCTAATATGAAAGAGTCTTTGCCGTTCGCCGTCTTTCGATAAAGGCAAGTAAGTAATTTCCCCTCTTCCGTCGCTTTTACCAGCCTGAAAACAACACTTCCTTGTGCATCGCGTGTACATCGCGAGTCTCGGGCGGATTAAGCGAGTGCGAAGTCAATATCCCCGTCCACCCAAGTGTGATTTTCAACGTCTCCCCTTACCGCCTTCCTCATGAGGTCAGCCACTTCGGCAGAGATCGTCGATGCCGACCCTCTACAAATCTACCAACTTAAATATCCTGGGGGAACGTTTGACACCTGTACCGCCGAGGTGTCCGGTAGCCGCACAGGGGTCGTTCAGGGAGCCCTATCATCCACGGGGTGTCGTTCACTTTATTGGTTTAATCAGTTATGTTTCAGCTCTAAGTAGTTCGTTATCCTTTCCCCTCTCTCCAGGTCGTGAGAGATAAGAAAGGCGGCGATAAGTCGTTCGTACCTGCGCATCTTGCCGTTGTCCCAATTCTCTTTGACAACCCCGCCCGGGTACCCTAGGTAAATCAAACAATTCGTGACGTTGTCCTGGATTTCAGAATACTGATATCAAAGTTTCCTAAAAGGCTGGAATAACAAGCTACCTAGATAAGCAGGCCCTGTTTCTACTGCCGCTCCGTTGGTGGTCAACCGCGAATCCCTCTCTTGCCTTGCGGCTAAAGTGTAGCAGTATATGCGGGAAATGTCCTCTGAGTTTTCTTTGTTAGGGAGGAAGGGGCGAACATTAAAAATATATACAACTTATTCTCTTGTCATGTTGTTATTATTCTCGTTGTGGTACGGCATCCTGAATGCACCAAATCGTAAATCGTAAATTACCACTTTTCATAAGTGAAAATTTAAATGTTTTATTAATTTTCCACCTAATCTCGCTCTATATATAAAGCTATATATTAAATCTCTAAGAAATATATCTCGGCAGTATTACTTATTCTCTTTAAGAGAAGAGAGATAGTAAAAATCACGTCTATATCACGTGTTTCGCTCTTTCGATAGACTGCCTACTACCTAGATAGTATATCCTTATGTTACTCTTAAAATAAATAAGAGAGAGGAATAGGGAAAGAGAAAAGAGAGGCAGAGGTAAAGAGAGTCTACTCTTTCCTTACCTACGCTAGGTCTAACTTTCCTCGAAATGTTTGTTTCTATGCCCTCTTCTTCTCACTTCCCCCCCTCTCTCTTTCCTTTTATACTCTGCTTCTTATATATTCTTATACTTATACTCTTTCAGAAGAGAGAAAGAACTAAGGATGTCAGAGGAGTAAAAACGTTATAATGTAAGCCTCTTTCCTCTTTAGGAAAGAGCTTAAAATTAATAGAAAAAAAGCAAAGATTTACTTAGAGAAAGAAGGGAGAGAAAAGGAAGGAAGAGAAAAGGAAGGAAGAGAAAAGGAAGGAAGAGAAAAGGAAGGAAGAGAAAAGGAAGGAAGAGAAAAGGAAGGAAGAGAAAAAGAAGGAAGAGAAAAGAAAGAAGGGCGAAGGAGGAAGTGTAAGAGCGTAGGTAAAAATGTAAAAGCCTGTAGTTTTGCGATTTGCGATTCATTCGTTTCCGACTTTTAGTACCTTCAGAAAGCCGTATATAGCGGTTCCTGTTGGATTCTCTCTTGGTTTTTTGATATGTTTCTTCTTCTCTGCTTTAAGTCAAGGGTTCCTTCTTACTTTGAAAACTGTCTGATTGTCCTCCGATTAGTATTATATGAATAAAATATTACTTAAACTTCCAAGGGATTGCGAAATTGCCAGAATTGACTTGAAAGATGAGAAGAGAGGAGGTATTTTTATAAGATAGATTGAATTGTTCAACTGAGTAATACTGTCGTGTCGGAGATAACTATGAGCCCTTAATAAAGCGTCTTGGGCAATTCCTGGACGAGTCGGATTCTTCGCACAGCAGAAAAAGCTTGACATAACCTGATATTTTCAAATGGTTGCGAATTTCTATGTAACAAGTTCCCCGTCCCTCTACTAATTTCTCCTCCTCTCCATCCATAAAACCATGTACATTTGCAGTGCCAAAATAACTTGCACTCTACCCAGCCTGAACACAGTGAACCAGTATATTTGCGGGCTCACATTCCCTCAAGATCACTATGATTTCGCTCCTTCAATTACAACTGCAATATCTCCCACTCCGCACTTGTTCGTAACTACTCAACCATATTACCATAATTTAGTGCCCGTTGTTAATTATGTTGAACCTCAATTCTCCATCAACTAAGTATATCAACATGTCATAACAATAGTCTTCTTCGAGTTATTGCATCACTTCATCTTAGCGTAACGCTTGACGTAGGACATCTTTGGAAGCGTCGGCAAAATTATCGTTTTGTCGTTTGTTGGGTGGGGTCGCTAGTCGACGTTGAGAAGACGATACGCTAGAGGACGATAGAAACGATGCCCTACGTAGGTAGAAGATGATAGAAAACGATACGCTATGTAGGTAGAAGACGATAGAAGACGCTAGCAGGTTTGGGAAGCGTGGGTCTTCTTTATGGTTTCGTTTAGTGACGTCTAAATAGGATGTATGCAGAAGGCGGAATTTTTGAATAGAGTGTATTCTAGTGTTTTAGATTTACAGGTAGAAATGCGTCGACGCTTTTAATGAGAATACCATATAATATAATCCTGTTTCCGTCGCTGCGGCAAGGGACTTTGCATGCAGAGTTCCCAGATGTGTAGATAGGTAACTTGCCAAACACCTACGTTGGCAGTTACAGAAGGTGCCGAGCTTAACTAGCACAGTGGTCCGGGAACATTCGTCCTCGTGGGCCTATGGGTTCTGACGAACAGCATTTGCTACATGGTATGGCGACATCTTGGCATAGTTCCTTTGGCGATTAATCTTAGTGAAAATTGATGATACGCTGCATTCGTAGAATCAGTAGCGAAGATCCCTAGGTTTCATCGCACTAATGAGCACAAGGACGTCAGTAAGGTTGATGAATTTCTTTCTCTAGTGACCGTTGAGTAAAATTAGGGCCGTTGAGCTATTGCTAACGGCTTTATAATGTCGTTATATATGAGCTAGGCACGTATTGGGCGTCCAACGGCGGGTCCGCTCGAAAACCACTTGAGCTAAATAGAATCAACCACGGATTTGATGAGATTGGATTTATATCATCATACTTCGATTTGGGGATAGCCGTTGAATATCAAGTGTTAGCTTATTGTTTGCAATCGGAAGCTAACACTCTCGATAGGTATATAAGTCGATCTCCTTCCTTGTTCTGTTTCTTCTTCCCCAGTCACAACGACATCTACACATCTACTTCTTACTATAACATAGTATTCTTCTTCATCAAATTCTTCTTCATCAACTTCCTTCTCTCAAACTCCCACAACCATTCAAAACATACCTCGACAATATATCAGTAAGTAAAAGATCACTCTTGCACATTTCCCACCCTCCCTTGTTGTTTGATCCTTCCCCAATCCGTCCCAGAGTAAAACAGGATTGACCCAACTCTCCTATACAATAAGAGAAGCTTTCTCCTCGCGGGTCCAAAATGTTAAAAGAAAATAGAAGTGCTAACTTTGAAGCAGAAAATGGCTCGATTTTCCTACCCCCAGCTCTCCGCAATTGGGCTCCTCAAGGCCGCCGCATACTTCAACGCAAAGGCCACCGAATTCGACCCGGAAACCCAGGTGGCAATCACCCATTGCTGTGGGATATTCGGCATTGGTGCCGACCCAAGCAGTTTCTTGGCTGAGGGTGACTTTGTCGCTTGCCTTCAGAAATTGGTTAGACTCAAAGCGACTGGCATCACGTACTCCATGAGATACAACCAATTCTCCTATGCCATCAACGGAGTCCCCGGTTTTAGGGTTCTCAAGGGCGACAAATTTACGCCCAACGCCGCCTGCAGCCTCGTCCCGGAAGCACTCGCCAATGCTTTCTACCAGGGAATGGAGGAATCCAGCAGCACAATCGGCGCTGCTGGATCCTCCACCCTGGAGTCAGCTTTCTTCGATTCCGCCTGCGCTTCGGCGAACTCCTCCGCTCCTGCCTCTCCTCCCACTCCTCCCAAACGATCCCGCCTCTCCCCAACAGCCGCAGAATTTCGCGGAGCCCCCCCGGCCCGTTCTGGAGCGTTGACGGCCTCACCTTCTCCAACGACAACGACCAAGAAGGTGTACGGTCCGGTCTACGTTCCGGAACGGCGGCGCAAAGTCGTTCCCACAGTGCAAGTAAGTGACCGAGCCCGGCTCCTCAAGGAGCTAGGCAACGTGCAACTTAAGCACTTTACCGAATATCGGGAGGATCCCGATTTTTACGGTCATATGTGTTCGACTTTGTTCCCCGGGGAGGCTCCAGACCACACCACCGACACGCCAACACTCCTCGCCAAATGGAGGAGAGAGCTGGGTATTTAGAGATGTGGTTCAGGTTTCGCCTACGGGTTTCCCTGCAACGTTACCCAAATGGGCACATCGTGGAAAGTTTAGCCTTGGCCTCTTGTGGATTTTGGGATTTTGGGACTCGGATAAATGAATATACCTCTCCTCACACAAATATGCTTCTCAACTCTGTGACCCGTGATATCCTCGTTCTGGCTTGTCTTTCGTCATTGCTAGGGAGTATTTATTCGTCATAATCGTGTGGACCCTTCTTAGAATATGACTATGTATTGTCGAAATGACCCCACAGTGATGTGTGTCTCGTGGACTTTGAGGTTTATTGACGTTGAAATTGTAAACGAACTGAGCCGAGGTCGGAGAGCTAAACGACACCAGCGCATCACTAAGGCACCTCACCACAGGTTAGCCACTATTAGCACGTGACTAACCACTCTTTACCTAGCAGTATTTCTCGTGGGCTGCTGGGAGCTCCCGACTGCAACAACTATTGAAGTCATCGGAAAATCGGCAAGCGATATTACTACACCTAGTCTTAGGTAAGCTAGTTGATATTCACTTTGTCACTAATTATTTGGATTCGAAAATGGGACATCTCGTCACATTAGCAACTTGCTCTTTGAACCAATGGGTATGACACATCAAGGCAGATGAGAGATCCCTACTAATTCCATCATCTAGGCTCTCGACTTTGTAGGCAATCAGGCCAGAATCATTGAGTCCATCAGACAGGCAAAAGAACAAGGAGCTTCGTTAGTGATGCCCTTTCAGCGGTCGTCCCATACCCACCCGCTCAACTAACTTGCAAACAGACTTCGCATCGGTCCAGAGCTTGAGATCACAGGCTATGGCTGTCTCGATCATTTTCTGGAAAGTGATCTTTGCTTGCATTCATGGGAGTCGCTCGCAGAGATACTTGACAATGAGATTTGCAATGACATGTTGATTGATATCGGAATGCCGGTCAAACATCGGAATGTTCTTTACAATTGCCGAGTTATCAGCTGCAACAAGAAGATTGCTTTGATCCGACCAAAACTTTCGCTGGCCAATGAGTATGTTTAGCTATTGAAAACCCTTCTTAAGATGAAGTATTGCTAATTTCGTGGACAGCGGCAACTATTATGAAGCTCGTTATTTCTCGCCCTGGAAAGGTCAAATTTCACCATCCCATGAAACCCCTTTGCTAATAGCCTGGACAGGAGAAAGAATTGTCGAAGATTTCTATCTTCCTCGATGTATCACCAAAATTACTGGCCAGGATAAGGTGCGAATTGGGGACGCATTGATATCCACGCGCGACACTTGCATGGGAACTGAGACCTGTGAAGAATTATTCACCCCACGAGCACCAAATATTGGGGCAGGCCTTGATGGCTGTGAAATTTTCTCAAACTCCTCCGGCTCACATCACGAATTGAGAAAGCTCAATACCCGTGTTGATCTCATTCGTGAAGCCACGCTCAAGTCCGGGGGTATTTATTTATACAGCAACCAACAAGGCTGTGATGGAGACAGATTGTATTACGATGGATGCGCAATGGTTATTATCAATGGACAAATCGTCGCCCAAGGTAGTCAATTCTCATTGGCGGACGTCGAGGTGGTGGTCGCAACTGTGGACCTGGAAGAGGTACGCAGCTACCGATTTGCCAAATCCCGGGCACTTCAAGCTACACAGCAACCATCGTACGAGCGTGTCGAGGTTCCTATGAGCCTTTCTAGCGACTCTGATGATTTCAACCCATTACTTAAGCCAAGTCTCCCCCGGGAAGTTCGTTACCACACACCCGAGGAAGAAATCGCTTTGGGACCAGCGTAAGTAGTCCCTGAAATTACAGAGAGATCGATTGCTGACGTTTGGTACATAGGTGTTGGCTCTGGGATTACTTACGTCGCAGCAAGCAAGCTGGTGAGATAATTCGTCTCATTTCAAAGCAGAACTAATTTAACGTAGGACTTTTTATCCCATTGTCTGGAGGTATTGACAGTTGTGCGACGAGCCTTATCGTCTACTCAATGTGTCGGCTTGTTCATAAGGACATTGTAGAAGATAAGAATAAACAGGTTATCAAAGATCTCCGCCAAATTGCCGGAGAACCTTCCACTTCGAAATGGTTGCCAAAGTCACCTGAGGAAGTTTGCAACCGTCTTTTCCACTCAGCATATAGTAGGTTCAATTTTATTGTGCTCAACTCAAGTGTATTGATGTCGAACTCTGTTGCATGAGATTTACCGCCGCACTATGGGCCGCTTGCTAACACAACCCAGTGGGCATGGCAACAAACTCTTCATCGGAAACTCGTCAGCGTGCGAAAGAGCTTGCGCAGAAGATTGGTAGTTATCACTGCGATTTCGATATCGATACTGTAGTTACCGCAATCACTGGACTCTTCACTGTGGTAACTAAATTTACCCCGCGATACAAAATGCACGGAGGTACAAACGCAACAAACCTGGCCTTACAAAACATCCAAGCTCGTACAAGAATGGTTCTTGCATATTTATTCGCCCAACTGCTTCCCAGCGTCCGACTTCGCAATCAATCCAACCCCGAAAACCCAAACCCAGGAAGCCTGTTAGTTCTCGGTTCAGCAAATGTAGATGAGAGCCTGAGAGGATATCTCACCAAATACGACTGTTCTTCCGCAGACATCAATCCTATCGGAGGGATTTCGAAGACCGACCTCAAACGCTTCATTCTGTATGCAGAAGAAGAGTTTAAAATGCCTATGCTCCGTGAATTTATCGACGCACCACCTACCGCCGAGCTAGAACCTATCACAGATGATTATCAACAGAGTGATGAAGCTGATATGGGCATGTCATATAACGAGCTGTCGGTTTATGGAAACCTGCGTAAACGCGATCATTTGGGTCCTTATGGGATGTGGACGAAACTACTCCACCTGTGGGGCGATAAACTTTCACCACAGCAAATTTACGAGAAGGTCCGGTTCTTTCATTGGTGCTATGGTATCAATCGTCATAAAATGACGACTCTCACCCCTTCTTACCATGCTGAACAATATGGACCGGATGATAATCGATACGATATGCGTCCCTTTCTCTACCCGGTTTTAGAATGGCCATGGAGAAAGATTGAGAGAGCGATTTCGGCTATGGGAGAGCGAGGCACGAAGGTTCCTGAGCCAGATACCGATAGCAAGAAGACTGCTTAGGAATGACCTTCCCAGGTTGGTTCAAATAGCTGTTTTATGCCAAGTCATTTTCTCGAGTGAATTATATGCCTCGTTTTCAGTGAGTTTTATATCCCTCCACCTTTCTCGTTTTCTGAAAGTCTCAACACCCACATTCCGCCCCTCATTTCCACTCCACACTCCAAGTCCCCATTCCCCTCCTAAAAGGAACAACCTCCACACCCCCATTCCCCTTAATAATCTCCTCAATCTTCTCTGTCCCCTTCCTCAGGACAATCTTCTCCCCACTCTCATCCTTAACCCCATAAAAGTCCCTCCCATAGCCACCTAAAAAGCCCTGAAGAATATCCTTCGTGACATCCTCTTCTTTGATAAGTTTACGCTCAATAGCGAGTTCGAAAGCATCGAGGATGAGTGAGGTCACGTTTGCTTGGGTGAAAACTCCTGCTGCTGTTTTGCCTAGACCGCCCTTTTTGGAGGAGATGGGATGCGGTGCTGAGTCGGAACCTAAGAAAAACTTTCCGGTTCCTGAGAGGGCTGCGTGGATGAGTGCTGTGCGATCGCCTGGTGGGTTGTCAGTATGAGGCTTAATTATGGGAGAGGGGGAAAGGTACTTGGCCATTTTGCGACGGGCTTACAGAAACAGAATGCGTCGTCGGCCCAGTCGTCAACCGTGAGGAAGAGATGGTGTGCACTGGAGAAGTAAAAATATCAATAAATGAACTTCCTATGATGGAGGGAGACAACTAGGTACATACGTGATAGTTCCTACGACATTTGGTCCGCATGCTTTGACAGTCTCAACAGCTTCTTTCGTTGTGCAATGCTCCAGAACAATCTTCAACTTGGGGAATTTCTCGTGAAGACTTTTAAGAGTTGGTAAGAACGAACTCTCGGCATTCAGGATAGTGATGTTCTTATCATGATCCGATGGGCATTCTCCGTGCAAGTTCAAAACCATACCACACTGCTCCATAGCAGTGAAAACTGGGTAGAACGGTTCGTAAGAAATTACTCCGGACGAAGAGTTTGTGGTCACGCCAGCGGGGTCTATTTACATTTGGAGAATTAGCAAAAATGCTTACGGGATCTTATTTTCTCCAAATGGCTTCTTGGTATTGAAAACTTACATGACTTTACACCAACAATTCCTTGAGCTTTGGCGCCTCTAATCACCGCCGGAGTGATGCTGGGATGAAGATAGAGAGTCATAAGATAGTTGATGTTCGAGTCAATTGCACGGAGACGAGCTTGATAGGCCATCGCATCCGATGAAGAGGTGACAGGTGGGACAAGGTTGGGCATCTGTTCAAATATTCAGACTTAGCGTTTCCGTAGTCCTTAATTCCTCAGCAATGGGAAATATTCCATCCGCTGTGTACATTTTAAGTCCAAATCCAGAAACCAGACTACAGAGAGTCTCCTCTGCCAGTCTCATCCTGCTTCATCCCATAAATTTCCTCAACATCCCAACCCCATCAACCAAAACCCAATAACCAAAACCACCACCAAAAACGAGAAAAAGTAACATCCACTTACCACATATACAGTATTCACACCACCCTTCTTGATAGTAGGAACCACAGTCTCCATCATAGCCCCATCCCGAAGATGCACGTGGAAATCAGCTGAAGCTGGCAACTGCAGGCCATCAAACTTAGAGAGAGACATTTTCACTACTTAAATGTTAGTCTTGAGCCCCAAGAAAATAGATCAATCTTGCAGGATGAAATTATTTTGGCCGTGTAATGCTGGGTAATAAAAGAAGAAGTAGGTAGGTACCTAGCGTACCAGTAAAACTTTGTGCGCTGGGGTTCTGCTATCGGGAAGGGCCGACCGACAAAAGCCGAGAAAGGCGCTTGTTTTTGGATTCACACCAACTTCCCAGGTAGGTAGGTAGGTAATCTAGTTCCAAGGCGACTTACAGGGCTTGTTGTAGGTCTAAAAAGATTGTGACGGTAGAAGTTAGATAGCGGCACTAGAAAATGCCAAGAAAGCGATCTAGAAAAATCCCACTTTCATGAACTTTTAAGTGAATTCCTGACGATGCCAGAAACTATTTGCAATAAAGGCTACCTAATAATTATCATACTTAGATCACGACATACCATTGCTCCATCTTACAGACCTCTATTACGCCAAGCATTCGATGAGTACAGAGATAAGCTAGCTAACTATCGATTCTACTTATTACGAAAACTTTCCGATATATTCCTGTTACTTAAATTATAGGGCAGGCGAAGCTTCGACCCTTCCTAGTTGGCGAAATCGGGGTCGTTATAAGGAAATCGAGGGGTTTGTCAAGGGGAAATATATTTCGGAAGAAAGTTGGTTAAGTTTTGGATTTTTCTTTTCTTGTGGGTTGATATTATATTATTAACACGCTGGCCAGGGTTGAAAGTTTTCCTCGTCTATATATGTCGCTTGTTCAAACATATCAGTCTCCTGTTGAAGTACGGATTCAGGAGTTGTATTAATGATCCCGAGGAACTAGTCTGTAAAATAAAGTGCTGTGGATGTACTATATTAATAGCATGTTAGCGGCTAATGAGGAGGTTATTGATAGGCAGGAACTGAGAGTAATAATTATTTCTCAATATGTAATATTGTTTCAAGCCAAGTTTGTTCCACAACTGTAGACCCAATCTTGAGGATCTAAATGAGTCCTTATACCTGGCGAACTACTAGTGTAAGAGAAGCACATTTCCTATGCATCTCAAACATGACGCTTCCCATCCACAACGCCATATAATAACCCCCCAACCTAAACGCCCTCCAAAATTTCCATATACATATCCCTTATCGCCTACCAAGCTTTCCTCAAGCCCTATAGCGAGTATAACACTCCTCTTTATGAACATCCAAACACTCCAACGCACAAACCCTACCCCCGCACCTCACACACCTAACCCTTCCCCAATACCCACAAACCTCACAAAAGACCCTAACCGGTCTCCCATCCCCTTCCACAGTCCCCTTCGCCTCCTCATAACTCAACGGCGGCGCAGAAACCAGTTTATTGATCTCCTCCTGCGTAGGCATCTTCGGAATCCTACTGACAAGTAATTTATCGTTATCCCCAGGATGTGCAGGAGGAGGTGGAAGCATCGTCAGGACAACCAATGGTTTCACCGGCTGAGCAGGTATCGCTGCGATGGCCGGAACGGGATTTTGGGGTAGAGAAGAAACCGAGGCGACTTTTCTTAGTGGTGTCACGCCAGGAGGTGGTCTTAAAAGCTGCGAGGGATCTTTTTTTTTATGCGACCTGGTACCCTTCGATGTCAAATGCGGCGCGGGTTTAAATACTGATGTCCCCGGTGTCGAGGGGGCGACGATCGGGGGAGGAACGAGGATCGGCTGCGTAGGAGGGGGAGGGGCGGTGGTTTTGAGGTTTATAAAGTCGTCGAGGTGGTTGTTAAATGTCTTCATGCTCGCTAGGATTTTTCGTACTGCGGGAGTGGATTTCTGATTTGCTATTTGTATCTATCAGCGACTGTTCTCTTTCCTCTCTCCATTACTTTGCTCTCTGGAGCGATCGCAAGGAGGGAGAACATACCACGACCAACACCCGCCTTCTTCAAGGGAATCGGAATCGCAACCTCCCTATGATTCTCCTTGGTCAACTCCTCTAACTCCCGTATCAGCTTCGCATCCTGCTTGGCCGTCGTGTCGCTGCTCGTTGCAATATTTGTATTTCTCGCTCTCTTCGCTCGTCCAGGTTGCAAGGCTGCGACGGATGTGTTGACTCCAGTATCAGGGACGTATGCCCATCCCGGCGCGGCCGTAGCCTTAGCCTTAGAATTCGCGACTTCTAGAACCCCGAAATTCATTGTTGCATGTGTTACGAACTCATTGCCAGTGTTGTTGTTGTGTTGATCAGAGGCAAAAATATGTCTCGAAGTGAAGCTCACCTCACAGCCTCGCCCAAAGATTTGCCGTGTGAGTGATGTAACCTAAATACACGCCCAAAATCCCGGGGAACCGAGGGACCTCCACAACTACAATACTAAACCCAAAGCTTTGTTCCCAACCGCCAACCTATTCCACGAAAGCAATTACTCAGACACCAAACCTTTACCTTCACCTCCAAGTCTTCATCCAATTGACCTCTGCCCCCTCCGTTCACGATAACCTCAAACACAATGGCATCGCGCATCCTCAGTCCAGCATTGCGCACGCGCGCTTTCGCCAACCCCTCCCTAGCTCTACGAAGCTTCCACAGTTCGCCACGCCCACTATCAGAAGCTACGCCTTTACCTGTCAAGAAACCCGTTGGTGCTTTTAGAGGAGGGTATGTCTATAGTCTTGCAGAGGAGAGAAGAATGATAGGGGAGCTAATGATGGGTGTCTAGGTTATTCGGATTTTTACTCGGTAGCACTGCTGCCGGTGCGGGCGTGTATTATTATATTCTTGAGGAATACCGGGTATCGAACGAGTTGTTGACGGAGGATATTTATGTTTGTCATCCCCATTTCTTCCTGGTGGCTTAGCTATGGGGGGTGGGATTGGAAACGGAACTTCAAGCCTGCCTTCCTGACCCAAACACCATGAGCTTTACAAGATATCACAGCTAACTCTTCTCCTCCAACAGAGTCTACAAGCCTCAGTCCAACGGGTCCACAGCTACGTCCAAACCCTCGAGGAAGACCTGGCCCAATTGAAGAAGAGCAAGAAATGATAAAATCGAACCATTTCGGACCCTGTGGAAGCCTGACACTAAACAAACGTGGAAGTTGGGTATACGGGATGAAAGAGCACACGATGGGGTAATAACTATATCAAACAATAGTTACCTAGAGGGAAGGGAAAGCTTGTGGGTTGGTTCTAGGGCCTCGAGAGGGCTACATATGTACAAAAAGATCGTCCTTTTTTTGAACGGCATTTGCGTTTTGCCATGATGCATTGAGAATGGATAACTAGGCATTGCTATGTACTATAGGCATATCAAATTCCTTGACTCTTTGATGAACAGGAAGCACCGACAAGGTGGTCGAATGACAGAAGTAACGGCCAATGCTTACAACGTTCAACTACGTTGTTGTAGATTCCTGGCGGGTACTTGTAACACTATTGGATGATTTTGTACACGAGGAGCTAGGGTTTCGTTCTTCCTAGTTGGGAACTGATTAGCATTCATCCGGAGAATGTTGATCTTGTAGTTTATCAACAACTATCCCAGTGTTCCTTTCCTCACTCGTAGTCATCGAGGTATGTAAATCTTTCACGAGAAAATTATGTCTTCGTGGCGCTGCCGTCTCTCAATTCTTCCTACTCTTATTCGAAACTCCTAATGGAAAGATCATATTTCTCGCTTGTAAATAATCAAATTTGTTTTATTCAACGGGCAAGTACAACAAGTGTGTGTAGAAAGTATAGATTACTAATATTTTGTCTATAAACTATTTCCTCCCCTTCTATTCCTACCTCAAACTCCAAAAAAAGCCCTTTGCAAGATCTCAGCTATTGTTATCTTTATCTTGGACAGCAACTACGATGATCCATCGCATCTCCACCGCCGCACTGAAATGAAGCCCACGGCAGGTTTATATGACTCTTTTGTGGCAACTGCTGAGAGCAATAGACTTAAACTCGATTGGTCTAGGTCTAACCGCTTGATGCATGTTTTTGGATGATCATAATTCCTCTAGATTATCCTAAAATCTCTAGCTGTGGATGTTGAACAAATTTCTTCTAAACACAACAAAGAATACGGGGGCGCAAACTCTTAACGTGACATTAACCTCGAAGGATTACGAATCTCATGCTAGACTAATACACCCACGAGTACGGCGAGTACTGAAAGGGAAATGTATAAATCATATATAAATGAACAGAGAGATAAGCGTTACTCAATAGGTAATAGTTTACAAAAGCACTGACAAGTAACCAAATCGCTACCTTTCCATCCCTCAACGCCAAAACAAAAGAAAAAGTATCCAGAGGATACTTCAAACTTCCAGTAGCCCGAAATTATACCAAGACACGTTTTTTTCTACTTCATCCCTACTATTACTCCTTACTCCTGTATGATACTTGAAGATTCGCGCTTAACGGCGTCAACTCTCTCCCCCAAAACTTGAACATCCTTCAGTGCTCGCACAATAGGAATCGTTGCGTTTCGCTTTCTTTCATCTTTAGCATTGTTAGCACTGGACCCCATGTACTCGTTCCCAGTTTTAGAATCATTAGGTGGTAAACCAGCAACCCTTCGAATGCCAACTTGCTTCCCTTCTCCAATTGGGAAGTTTAGAGGATAAAGCATAATAGAGCTTGTGGAGTCAAGTACAAAGTTCCGTTCTCTAAAACTGAAAATTTTGAGGATTCCTCGCTTACCTTTATCATCTTATTGTGGTCCGGACTTAGGCTCTAATTCCTTATTATCCGCAGAGGGGTATCCTTCGAAAGAGCTTGTACTTTCTAAAGCTTTAATACTCTCCCTGTATTCCTGTTCCGCATCTTTTACTGCAGCGATTTTGGATGATCGTTTTCTGAGCTTAGCAGAATGTCTCTTTCCCTCATCGGATGAAACCCCATACAAATCCTCTTCCTCGGTGGCTTCCAATTCAAACCTGCGAGGATCCTCGCCTTGTTTACTCAGATATTTATCAGAAGTTGTCTCCCTTCTCTTGGGCTTCAAGTTGGTTGGACTGTGGTACCCATCTGTTGATGATGTAGGGGAGTCGGTGTAATGTGAACTACTTTCAGCACTAAATTAAATCAGAAAATAGGTTCTATTCTTGATATCTAAATAAGAATGATGGTAAAACGAACAAGAGCTTAATTACACTTCTTTACTACTTGCTCTCTCATCTTCACTCCAGTCTCCACCCGCATCTAAATCTTCCTCTCCCGTTTCCTCCAGTCCAGTAGTAATCTCTTCGCCCGTGTCGGTACCCGGCTCGGCGTCGTTCCTCTCTCCTCTCTTTTTCTCTTTCTTCCCAAATCTCAACTTCCGTTCCCTCACCCTGTCAACTGCCTTGCCTTCCCATTCCCAAGCAGGCCACGTAGGCTCGCTAAGTCTGCCTGATAGCATCACTCTTTCTCTCTCCCTTGCAGTTTTACTCTCACACCAAAGACGATAACTGTGTGTGACGGTAGCTTGCTGCCCAATCCTATGGACTCGAGAATAAATCTGGGCTTCCGCGGAGAAAGAAATTTGGGGCTCCATGAGGATTAATGTTGATGCCCGTGTGAGGTTGAGTCCTTTACCGATTATTTGGGAGTTTCCTATGATAATGTCTACTTTGAGGGTTGGTGGTTGCCCAGCCGCGGCCGCGCGATCGCGTGCTGTGGTGGGGGCTTGAGGGGCCGTCGCGAAGTGCGCGAGAATCTCTGCACGTTCACGAGGTAATGTGGTAGAAGTGATTAGTTTGGTGTTTCTGTGAAGTGCCGGATAGTATCTTTCAAAATACTGGTTACGTGTTAGTTATTGAGGTTGTATTTTTTGTTGCTGCAAGCCCTCGAAGCGAGGGTATAGGGGGAGAGAAACGTACCAACTGCAAAATCAAAGCTACGACATCAAATTGAGTGGCAATGACTAATTTTTTCGATCTCTTTTCGAAATTCCCGGTCTCTCCGCTATCTTCTACATTATTAGCACTCCACTGGCTCAAGAAGTTGGTTAACCAGGCTGCCTTAGGGCTGCTGTCTATTATCTTGTCCAGATTCTGATAATACAAGCTCTGTTTGTACTGAGTTTTTCTGGCCCATCTTTTCGTCTCTTCTCTTTCAAATGTCAGACCACCCTTGGGACCCGGACCCACAAGTGCAAATTTTACCAGATATGGAAATGTAGCAAATAATCTTTCCTTCTTCGCAACATTCCATGCAGTAGGGAAACTAGGAAACTTTGACGAAGGTGGTACCAGTAAATCTCTTCTTTCCGCAGGTAAGGCGTCAAATCGTCTTCTCGATTCCATAGCAGCTTCTTCGCTTTGAGGGACATAATATTTTTCATGATACGCTTTTAGTTCTGTTGTGAAAGCAAGATTGCTTTTCAGTGCTATGTCGTGGTGATAGTGTGGTTTCAATCTCATTAATGGGTGGCGAAACCATCTTGATTCAGCTGTTCTTCGAATGAGAAATTTCTTGAGGAAAGGTAAGAGTTTTTCCTGGAGTTCAGGCATAATATTAAAGCCTAACTCGCCCACGGTCCAGTTCTCAAATTCTAAGCTGACGCGGTTGAAATTATCCCATGTGAATTCTGAGAGGCCTAGTTCTTCCTTTGTTTCCCACTCCGATTTCGTTTCTCCTTCAGTTCGGGTTCGTTGTTCGATAGACCAGAGAATGGGCTCCAAGCCGCGGGGAGTGGCGACAATAGGTGTGCCAGAATACCCCCAGATAAAAGGGTAATTGGTGATTGGGAGATCATAAAGAATTCCTCCTCTGTTGTAGAATTTCTTGGGGTCTTTTGGCTTCTGGGCTTTGAAATGATTTTCGTGGCATTCATCTACCATGGCTATTCCGAAGATCAAGCCTGGATTCTCGCCTGGCTTCTTTTCACGGTTACTCGTTTTAGGTTTATAAGCATATACTTTGGCCCATGGGTAGTAATATTGCTTCGTAGCCAGAACGAGCCATTTTTCCTGACCGCCAACAACCTCATCTATTTCGGTTGTATTTTTGCCCGGGGGTCTGTATCTCTTGGATGCTAGATACTTCTTGGTAGCGAAGCTCCTAGTTGCATCTCGTACATCCGGCGTTCCCTGTAGGGGAAACGCGGGTGGATGTACGACAGCGAGCCTCATTGCCAATGAGGAATCTTTCTCGATATGTTTATCCCACTCGCCCATCCATTGTTTGATGAGTGGAGGAGGTACAATTGCAAGTCGCAGTCCGTGTTTAGGTTCCCACCTATTGCTAGGAGACGAAGTTGAACAAGGACAAGCGATCCAATGTGGTCTTTCATGCTCACTGGGACAAGGAAGATGAGCATCCGCCGCCCCCGACTCGTGGTGTTTTCTGTTTCTCAACTTGCCATCCTTTGCAACCAAGTCCCACAGCATGCAAAGTTGTCTTTCAACAACGATATACGCCAAGAATGAAAGAGTCTTTCCAAGGCCCATTTCATCACCTACAAATCCACCACCATTAATTCTAGAATTTTTCATTTGCCAATAGGTTCCAAAAACCTGATATGGATAAAGTCGACTCTTAAGTCCCACAACCTGAATAAGATCCAAGCTACTTTTACTATCGGGATCCAGCTTGAATAATTGGCAACACTCAATCCAATCCGAAAGATCTGCATCAGGATCCATGCCGTCTGGTATCTGCGTTAATTCCGGAAAATTCAGAAGCGATTCTAGCCTTTCAACAAGAATTAGCACCACTCCAGTCACAATGACATGCAAACCTACTTTTGAGCTAAAAACTCCGCTGACGTGGTATCCTCTACCTCGACAGTCTCACTTTCCTCTGAGCCATCTTGAGAATTCAAGTCCAAAGCAGAAACATCTTCAAGCAAAGTGGGCAGCTTCTCCTCATCCTTGCTTCCCTTGATGAAGATATCATGACTCAATTCGTCGAAGCCAACAGCTTCAACCTCAGTTTGCTTCTCCTTTTTAGGAATTTCATCCTCGGGTTTCTGCTGTTTATCTCCTCTAGGTCCACCGAAAAAGGTAGAGATTCTTCTATTTTTAGGAGGTGCGCTCGGTTGACAGGTTGAAGTTCCCTGACCAGTCGTAGGTTTAGCAGTGTCGGGGGTAGGTTGTTGAGACTTCGTCGGTCGCCCTCCAATTCTTTCTCTTACCACGTTTCCGAAGCTTTTTAGTGCGGTCTTGGTCTTGGAGGCTGGTTCTTCAATAGATGCCGCCGCACCTGGTGTATGACTTGCACCTGCCTTTTGACCAGCTTCCTTTGGATTTGGTCTTTCGGTTGTTTTGCCTTTCTCCCCAGACAAAATGTTTCGTGCAGTAGATTTGTTTGCTTTCGCTTTCTGTTCCCGCATCTCTTTTCCCAAAGCATCCTCAGGATACCAATAAAAGTTTATGGCTTTCTTCTCCTCGTCTGATTTAGTGATTGTCGCCACTTTTAGCTGAGTTATAGCACGTTGAAGTTCATCTTGTCTCTGGATGCGTTTAAAAGTTGTTTTTCGGGCTCTTGGGTCTTCATATCCAAATCTCCCATGGCTAAGAATGTAAGGCTTGGAATTTTCTTTTAAGGTTTCGTGAAAAGCCTTCCGAACGAGCTTAAGGTCGTGAGTTGATCCATCGTCCGCAAAAGTGAGTTGTGGATCGATTCGTACGCTGTCCAGCTCCTGGGCGCCATCATCGGACATGATATGCAAGACGAATTGTTTACCTGGTGGTAGAGTTGTTGGTTGCCTTTTCGTTGAACTAGAACCCCTATTGACAACAGTCATGTTGTCAGATTGCGCCTCACTCTCTTTCTCTTCCTTGGTGCTAGTCACATTCCCTGAATTATAACCCTTGATCTCGTGGATCACGCCCTCCTGAATATCCTCTTTAGTTCCGTCGTAATCATATAACCAAACCTGATACAGGAATGCCATAATCCACAACTGCAACCACTTGTCTGGCACTGGATTCCATGTATCATAGCCCGTGGAATAGCTTTCGATATTCGTCAGGAGGCTTTCCCCAAGTTTGAGCATGCGCTGTTCAAACTTTTTCACAACTTCTTTAGACGAAAAGTTGACTTCCTCTGCCTTGATGACTTTTCTGACTGCTCCTATAATGATTGGTAGATCACGTTTTATTGAGCGGATACCACGCCAGAAGTGTTGGAGTTTGAGGCTTCGAGGGTCTGGATAGGTAGCTTCAAACCATGCTGCGCGTTCCGGGTTGTCCTGCGGAGGGAAGAAGTCCAATGTTTCCTCCTCTGACTGGGGAGCTCTCCCCGGGTTATCTGCCATGACTTCCTAGTATGCTCGATTCCCCTTGATAAAAAATCTCCTCTTCTGTATCTCCTATTCCTAGGCAGTGCGAGTAACGTGTTTAACTTCTCAAGTAGAACAAAATATGTGTGTGATCTTGTTACAGGGTAATAAGAATGAAATTCAAGGTCCCTTTTCGAGGTACTTAAATTGCGGTTCTTTATCTTAAATTTGCCTCTTTGCGGCTTCTTTGTCAAGTTAGATTTCTCTTCTCGAAGCCCGCTTGCAGCCTACCTCGGTACCCATATCTTTCATAATAAAGAAGAAAGTGATGATGTGACTTCCGGAAGTGGAATTCTTTCAAACCTCGTGTTTATTCTCCCGCCCAGGTAGCCATTGTATTGCAGGGAAAAGACCACGAGACTTGAAGAAATCTAAACGACTAAAAAACCATCGTTCTCAAGCATCGACGAGCTTTGTCACTTATAACAAGCGAAAGAAAGCAGAATATTGAGTTTCTCTCAGCTTCCCTCTCAAACCTGGGAGAAGAAGCGGATTTCCTGAAAGAAAAGAATTGCCTAAGAAAACCGAAGCTTGCCAAGAATCCAGACAAAAAGAATAGTTTGTCGCCACGATCCCCCTAGTATCACAGCTTGGAATAGCACAGCCAAAAGAAACGAGCATAGGGAGCTCAAGTCGAATAGAACATAATAAAAAATACGAACCGATGCCTGATCTTGAGCCTCAGTAAAACAGAAAAATCCCCTTGAGCAGAGGAACTTCAGCAAGTGATTACAGACAATTATATTTATACAGTATACTTGCTTCGTTGGGGTTTTTTTATTCTGGCGCTCAAAACTTACTATAACATCTACACGTCAAGTCCAACTGTAATATAACTTTTATTTTTGAAAAGATTAGATACTAGAGTAAAGGATTGGGATTTTCCGCTCTAAATAAAGCAGAGACGTTCCGAGAGTAGTAACAAAAAAATTGGAGGACAGATATTAAAGTATGGGAGAGTGATAATAAATACTATAAGGTTTTAAATCTCGGAGTTTAAAAATGACCTATGGTTAGTATAAGATATGAGTTACGAAGAGTAGAGTAGTAGGTATGACTGTCTTCTACTCAACTCATTTCATGTACTGCTCTATTCTATCCTATTCTACTCTAAGTACTACTTAAGGTTTAGCTAGTTTAGGAGGACGAACCAGCTCGGAAGCGGTATAGTTAAGTAAAAAGAAGAAAGCGAAGAAAAGTATCAAAAGTGAATAGAACTTAAACCTGGATATTAACACAATTTGTTTAGTAAGATCGTAGGTTATATTCTTGTTTTGATTTTTTCTACGTATATTACTATTTATAAACTACTCATAGTACTACCTAAGTAGATAAGTACTCTACTCTACTCTACTTAAAGTGCTACTTATACTCTACTCTACTTAGACTATCTAGAAAACTATATAAGTACTTAGATATCTTATACTTATACTATTACTAAAGTCCTTTCTACTCTTTATATTAAATATAATATCGAATTACTAAATATATACTAAGTAATCTAATAATATAATAAATTATCGATTAAGAGAAGAAGTATATATATATTAAACTATAAGGAAATAAAAGCTTTAATCTATACTCTTTCTAAAGATATTAGTAGTAAGTAGTTTAGAATAAACAACGACAATATCCAAGGAAATTCTCGAACGCCACTGAATCTATATGAATTATTTTGTTAACTAGGAATTATAGAAGTAATTAATATTTTAATCTAATCATCTAACCTTATAAAAAAAACCTCTAGTATAAAAATATATATAGTACTAAAAGACTAAAAGACTCTTAAGCTTATAACTAATATTTTTATTTATATATATATAAAAAACGATAAATTAAAATCCCGAATCGAAATAATCTAAATCCAAACCACCACATAGAAAACCGACAAGAAATTTAAGAGAATAACATAGTATAAGTAAAAATAAATACAAGTACAAGTATCATAAACCCTAAAACCTCGGCATTGTCCATAAGGAAATTAAAAAGGTCTTAGAGAAGAATATAAGTATATTTGTTTCCAGAAGATCGTCAAACCATCTAAATCTAAAAAATCCCCCGATGACGATCCCGAACCGCATCACCAAGTCTCAAACTCGGAGAAGCCCGTGAAAGATTTGGATTTAAGCATATCCCTTCCGGTTTTGATTTTTAAACTTTCACTATGGACTTCGTATGTTGTCTTCTAGAAGTACTTC
The DNA here is from genome assembly GCA_001399465.1 of Hymenoscyphus scutula. Classification (NCBI taxonomy): domain Eukaryota; kingdom Fungi; phylum Ascomycota; class Leotiomycetes; order Helotiales; family Helotiaceae; genus Hymenoscyphus; species Hymenoscyphus scutula. The sequence continues at coordinate 45,001 of LKTO01000186.1, forward strand.
TAAAAGGGAAACCAAACGGATTAAAAGATTAGATTATAGTAGGTACCTAGTACACCTCCACCTAGTGTCTGTGATTCGAACCCCCTAATCTATTATATCCCTCTCTTCTCGCGAACAGATATATATTTATTCGCATTTAAGTACTTCTAAAAAAGTAAAGAAACTATTCTAAATCAAATTCCATTATTTCAATTTAATTCCATTATTTTCAATTTCAATTTCAATTTCATTTTCATTTTCAATTTTATTTGAATTTATTTCAATAGTATAAAGTATAAAATAAAAAAGAGCGAAAATACGAAAGTACGAAGTACCTAGAGTAGAAACACAGAAAAAAAACAGAGGGTAAAGAGTTTAATTAGAGGAGTCGAGGGGAGTTGAGGCTTAGCCCTCCCCCTCCCCTAGTTTTACATGTGCGATGGATGTTCATCAAGGGTGTTTTTTTTTTGTTTCGAGGCGGGTCCCCCCGTTTCTCCCTTTTTTCTTTACTCCACTCTTGAGGTGGTCGGGTCGGGGTCTTTGTACAAGTACCAGTAGAGTTTAGGTATGAAGTAAGGATGGTAAAACACTACTAAGTATCGATTTCAAGTCATCCTGGTATTGTACAGTACGAAAAAAAGTCAAAAAGTCAATTATATTATGTATTGTGTAAGGTCGAAGTATGTATTTTTGGCGCGCTTGTACAAGTCAGTGGTACGTATGAGGTGGACGCCGGACGCGTTTACTTCATTTGTGAGGGATGGAGGTGAAGGGGGTTTTATCATTTTATTTTATTTTACTAAGTACAAGGCGGGCTCGTATAATATTCGTCGGTTGTAACTTGTAAGCGCGGTGTTGAGAATAGGAAGGTCGCAATATTTATTTTTGGTTTCCCGTCGTCGGTCGGGTAATTGGCAGATCTGGAAAAAAAAAGGGTGATGGGATCGTGAACAAGGGGTCGATCTCAAAACGGTCTGACGGTGTTTTTTGTGGGAAGGGAGTTGTCGCTGGCCATGGGAGATGTGATTTCTGACTTGTGACTGTCTGATTGTTTGAATGTTTGGAAGATGGGAGGTAGATTTGTATTTTTGATCCTGATTAACCTAGATGTTAAGTATTTAATTTGTTGGTTTTTGGAATCCATCTTCCTTTTTATTTTTAATGCGCAAGACAGGGCAGCTCGCTCTCTAGAGTCCAGACACGTACGAGTGGGTCTCTTTGGAGTCGTTTTTTCTCGTAAAGTGTAGGAATCATCATCGTCCTTCATTTTTCTCCAGCCACCGCCCAAAGTCTTACGTTTCAATCTCGTAGATCTCTCATTTTCTTCCTCTGCCTCTTTCCGCAAGTCATATATTTCTATTTGGAATGCGGTGAAGGAGAGAAGGAAAAAATTGTTGTCGTGCCGTACGGGCATTTATTTACCTCGGATTATCTTTCTGTCGACTTTTCTTTGCTCAACTTGAAACAATATTTGATGAAAATGATAGCCTAACAGCCCCTCTCCGCGGAAGTTTTAAGGGCGACGGATAAGGAAAGCATGAGGAGAGCATCAGGAAGCCCGGTTGGTGCATTTTAATTTATTTAAATAGATGTCGGTCGTGTATGGGATTTATATTATTTTATTGATCTTGGAGATTGATTAATATCGAAGATGGGGGGAAATGGGTAATAGATGGTGGACGAGCTACCAAAAGGGCGGAGGAAATGTTCAAGGTGAGTTCCCAATGGGGTGGGAATACTTCAGACGCATATGCAGGCTGCATCCTCTCGCAACAGGCCAGGCAATCCTCCCCTCTCCTCCCCTCTCCTCTCCACCGACAAGTCACGAGGAGGGGGCGAGTTTGTGAGATGGGACAGGGCAGGGCAGGAGATGGATGGGCTTTAAATTAAGCTACAGCGTGGCATAACATTGGGGGTGACCTGGAAATGATTGAGTTTCTGCAAAGTTCTGCTACATTCGTATTTGTGTCTTGTGTCTTGTGTCTTGGTTCAGCATTGAATTTGAGTCCCCTTTTTCCATCCACCCTCAGTCTCAGTCTCCGTCTCCACGAGGAGCAGTCAATAATGGTAAGCCAGCAGGGGCCACCAAAGGACCCTTTGCCTTCCAGGTTGTTACTTCAACGTCTGGGACGAAGCAGATGGCGCGATTACGATACGATACGGTACTCGTACCTAGTACTAATGACGATGCTGGACTGGGACAGACTGGGACACGATACTGGCTCAAGACTGGACTGGGCACTGGAAGTAAATCGGACTCACTCACGGAGCTTGACACACCGAACTCTGGGCAACCAGAACTGTCGCCAATGGTAGAAAAAGGAGAAGAAGAGGCTCAATCAGCTAACTAAAACACTAAACAATTGGATGTCAACATACCTACTGTAGGTAGCTAGTCTCTACTAGACTACTTTACAGTTTCTACCCCAATTAACAGTAATTGATAGAAAGAGAATGATTTGAGGAGACCCTTTTACCTCTGTTCCATACTTCCCTTGACGCCTGATGATTGGCCCTCGGAGTGTAACGCCCTCTGTCGCGCTTTCCGTCCTGGAGGTGAGGAAGAGGTGAGGAAGAGGTGACGAACAAGGGTCTCGTTAAGGCGACCTTCACACTGCTTCATACGCACACGGGCCTTTTTTTCTTCTTGCCTGTGTTCGTAGTGGGTAGTAGTACCTAGTAGGTGGCACCCACTTGGTAGCAGTGGAGTGTTTGGAGTCGCGCTCCCCTCATCAGCCAGTCCGAAAATGGAATGAATCGTTGGATGCTGAAACAGCTACTGTCGACAACTTCCAGGTTGACGGCCGATGGATTAAAACCAGTCCAGTCCGCCAACCACCGAACACTTCTCCCACTCTTCCCCTCCTACGAGACTACTCGTACTCTCTCTCTCTCTCTCTCTTGTTTTTTGCCTCTGACTCTGTCTTCCCACTCGTTTTGCGAATACTCATACTCATACTCATACTCATACTCACCATTGTGCTGTCGACAATCTTCACTCCTCCATACCCTCACCTGTCCGATAACCCGAGCTTTTTTTTTTTTGGTCGACCAAGCCCAGCCAGCCAGCAGCGATTAGAGTATCCTAGCGAACGGACTTTCCCATCACTCCACCATCCACCACTAAATCTCGAAACCCACCTCCTCACCACCAGATACTCCCCTCCCGCTTTCATCACCACGACAGACAACGCGCCAGCACCAGTTCGTTCTATCTTGGTGGCACAAGGTCTCTCGTTCGGTGCGAAGAATTGATTCTGCCGATACACAATACACAGCCAGACGCACGAAGCCGAGTGGGAAGGAAAGGAAATAAGCAGCAGTGCACGAGAATTCGCGAGGAAGGAATCCCAGCCTGTAGAGGTATATCTGAAGCGCCGCGGCGTGAGCCAACCAACAGAACACCTCGACTCGACATCGCTTTTGCATCGACAACAGCCTTCACTTTAGACAGTATTCACAATCCCAAACACACACACACATACACAACACCATGAGTACCGCTCTCGCCATGGCACCGTCGCCGGCCCCTCACGACCGCTCTTCCTATGTCGACATTGTCCCCTCAGGGCCCTCGTCCAAATCCCCGCCCGCGCAGCGAACATCTGCATCGGCGACACCGAATCTTTCTGCGCAACGCACAGGGAGTGGCAGTCCCAAATCAACACCCGCATCTGCATCCAAAGGCTCACCTAATGCGTAAGTTCCCCTCCCCCAGTTTACCAAACTTTACCAATCTATCGCTATCGCGACCCCAATCTTTTTTTATATGGTTGGGGTTGGCGGCTGCTGCATCATCCTGCGTGTGACCAGTAACTGACATCTACACCCCCGGCGGCAGTTCTCGAAATGGCGTTCCACCAAAAATCATCGTGAAGAAGGAGCCCTCCTCGCCAGATCTCCAAACCTCCCGTCACCGACCGCGTAAGTTGGACCTCTCCAAGAACACGTCCAGCGTCAACCCCGCCACCTCGAGACCATCCGCCGGTCAATTGACATCGCGAGGCGCGCACACGGGAGGACTGGAGATTCATGACGTGGGTTTGGCGTGTCTATCCCCAGGTTTCGTGACACAGGATCCAACCATGAGGGAACAGCTGCAGCGAAGTATCTCGGTTCGGGAGCAACAGAGACAACTCATCGAGTCGAGGTTACAGCAAACGGCCAAGCCAGAGAACGCACCAACCGAGAGCGCAAAGGAGAGAGAATTCGGAGGCTTTGGCACCAAGACGCCAGGCACCTCGAAGAGAAAGGCCCCTCCCGGATTGAGCATCGTCGCACCATCACACGAGCAATTTGCTCACGAAAGAGTCATTCAATCCGCACCACTCAACCAGAGTTTCACCGGGAGACATCAACCTCATCCCTTGACCCGTCATATTGCCAACCAGCCATCGAATTTATCCAACACTTCTCACATTCACCACGTTCCCGCCACACAAACCGCGAATCGCTTACCCCCTATTACCGACGTCTTTGCAGAGAATGGTCTTGGTGCGCATCGTGATCCTTCCGGGCCGGTGCGAACGTCCGTCTTGCAAAATAATAATGCCTCCGCCTCCAATTCCTCTCATTCAAATTCACGACCGGCATTCCCATCGCCAGGTCATAATCAAAACCAACCTCCACACTCCGCGCGGCCAAGAGAGTACCGCTCGGCCGAGGAGGCCCAAGTTGAACTTGCTGGCGGCCGGCCTGAACTCTTACCCAAGCTTGTCCATTATGGCGGCCACCAACCACCTACCCCACCATCGCCACTCACCGGAAATCCTATGAGGCAGTCAGACACCGGACGCAGTGGTGGCGGTCGAAGACGCCAAAGAGCCGAGTACGAAGAGGGAGGAAGTCCACCACTCGGAAACGGGCCAGCAACGTCACGACGAGGACCATTCGGCGAGGGACGAGACAGCCCAAGTACGCAGCAAAAGAAGAAGATGGAATTTATGCAATTGTGTGATCGCGCTTGGGACTTGTTCCACTCATAATCAGTTTTGAATCTCAACCTCGACACGATTAATTATATGCTTGTCATCGATACATCCCCGATGCAAAGCTTCCTCATTGTCGATAGGCTCTCTTGCTTGAATTTTTGCGATTGCTTTTTGTCAACACACAAACTTTATATCACCTGGTGCGCTTACTACTTTTCTGTGTGGGTTCTTTTCGGGTTGTGTTTGTTCTTTGGCTGGTTGCCTTTTACTAGGACTGGCGTTTAATATATTGGTCACAAATGGGGTAACTCAACGGGGTTATATTAACGAAACGAAACTTTTGGGAGGGGACAACTGGAAAGGGGAATGGTGGATTGGTTCGGAGGATGGTGAGGATGGTAGGAAAGGGATTAAAGTGTGTATGGAAGGAAAAGGGGTTATAGGAAGATGGGTCTAGTGATGATTGTTTATTGGGTCTTTTTTTGGAATAGGGGAATTTGGATGGGATGGAAACGGGGCTTGTGTCTTGTCTTTATTATTTTTGGTCGTGCACTTTTTTTTCTTCTATAACTTATTATCCCATTCCTTGAGAGTGGAAATTTATTTATAGTGGTCGATTCAATTCTTGATAACTGTCTCTCTTCTCTGCTTCTTACACCTCCTGTTTTTCCTCTTCTTGCCTTGGTTGATCTTTTTCTCCGCTTTCCATTTTTGGTTCAAGGGGGGAGGGGATCGATGACACCCAGTTTTCTTTTGCTCACGCAATTAATTTTATTTCTTGGGGAGTAGGGGGTTTTTCCATGGTGGCGTTTTCAGGTGGGGAATTGAGTTTTAGGGGATTTTTAGTTTTATGTTGAAATTCAAGATTTCAGGATTTAAGTATTTAACTCTCTAGTTATTAGTTTGTCTAGTTAGGTGGTTACTCTTGTGTGTAGTGTGTAGTGTGTAGTGTGTATACATACCTAATCTAGTTATCTACCTATGAAATAAACTTCTGTGTTTGCTCTGTATATATAACTCTTTTAGTTTAGTTAAATCGTACCAAGTTATTGAATTTTACTTGTTGGTAAGATATATGGTGTTAGTTTTGTGAAGTAGTAGGGAAGGTAGATGAGTATGATGGGGAAGAGGTTATATATATATAAATATTCCCTTTTTTTTATTTTAAGAGGAAGTGGTAAGAGAGAGGATATAGAAGATGGTAGAGAGATTAGATATATATAAAGATATCTCTTCTGTTTTCTAAATTTTTCTGAATTCTTTTAAGAGTTACTGTAGAGGGGATTTCTTATATATATATATATATTTCTTTTTCTTTTCATAAACTACAATATTTCTTCATCACAGCTTTCACTATACCTTTCCGCGAGGTAGAAGAAAGAGATATTTTTTTATTATTAAAAAACTTAAAGAAGTATGATATAATATAATAAGACTATCTCTACTTTCGGGGACTTTGTTTCCTTAAATATTTATCATTAACAGAGAAGATATATATATACAAGTTTCTTTCTTCCATCGGTAATAGATGCGGAAGTCTTCAGGTAGGTACGTTAAGTTGCGAAGTGTAATATTGTGTTTCTACAAGATTGTTTAGAGGGGGAGGGAGAAGGGGTGTATATAGAGAGATCATAGATGAGGAATTTATATCAAGTCTAGGTAGGTAATCGAGTTTAGATAGGAGCACATACTAGTGTAATTGACTATTGTTTACTTTACTAGTAGTTCACTTGGGTTGGCTCCTAAAAGTAGTAATGGCTTACTCGTAGGTTATCGACAATATTATGACTTAACGACGACTCCCATCTTGCCCCCAAATACAAAAAATAAGAGCTCATGAATTAGATATTGATTTCGTCTAAGTATTAACCTACCTTCTAACGAGTTTTAGGTAGAAAGGGGGTTGTTCCGCCCTAATGACCTCGATTCCGAAATCAACTCATACATGTACCCAAAACAGCTCAATTTAAATTGTGGATTTTTTAAAATGGTGACTCTCATCTCACGTGTTCCTCATTAAGCTAGACAGCCAAAGAGAAACCACAACGCAGCCCAGCTGAAATTCCGAACACCTTGACCAGATAAGGTATCCTTCGTCTTTTGAAATCCCACTCCTCTATCAAAATCTAAGACCAAGAAATGCTGCAGACACCAATTAGCGAAATATTACAAACGATAATAACAAAGTTAAAGAACTTACTAAAGCATAATACCCGCCCCCGTAGCCATAGCAAGAAACTGCTTAGCAGTCTTTTTCAACTCCACCCCTCTATCCTTGCCCGTCTCCAATAACTCCGGAATCACAGCCACAGTTCCAACATAAAGGAATGTCCCCGCGGTAAAGGGAAGCAACATATCACCCCAGCTCAAACTTGTACCCATCAATCCCTCAAACCGACCGTTTGCGCCTTCCCCACCGCTTCCGCCGTATTCTTGCACTGCGATACCGATGATTGTGCCTAGGAATGCGCCGACTGCGGTGAGGAATTGAGCGCCCATTGCTTGACGCTTGGAGAAGCCGGATTGGATGAGGAGGGCGAAATCGCCCACCTCGTGGGGGATTTCGTGGAAGAAGACTGCGACTGTTGTAGTTGCGCCGATGGTGGGGGAGGCGTAGAAGGAAGAGGACATTGCGAGTCCATCGGTGATGTTATGTGTGAAATCAGCGCTGAGAATTGTTAGCTTGTAGCCCTTCTGGTCGATTGGGAGACCAACATGAGATTCAGATATCCGGCCAATTTCACGCTGGCGTTGATTTCCTTCTTCTCTTCCTCTTCCTTCTTAGCCACCTCGATCGCATTCCCATTGGCCTGTTTCCTCGATCGTGTACTCTTGGCCGGAGAATCCAATGCAGTAGAACTCGCAGCCGATTTCTCCGCTGTCTCGTTCGTATGCGAATGGCTGTGATCATGACCGCCTTCTCCACCTGTTGCAATCCGCAGCCCCTTATCCATAGCCACAAAAGTTACAAAGCCAACCATAATAGCAACGCCCAAGAGCAAATTCCGGTTCGGTTCCACCAGCACAAAGCGAACATGATCAGGAGCATCCTCGCCCAAGAAAATCTCGGGCAGAAGATGGAACAAAGTATCACCCAACAGTCCCCCCACCGCAAACGCAACCATCACCGACAGCGACGCAGGATCGATATTGGGGGGACATAATGCGAGCAGGAAATTCGGAGGTCCAGAAATATACAAAGTCGCGAGCAGCGCATTAACCGCTGGACTCCCAGGGAAGAGAACTGCGAAGATGCGCGAAGTTAGGGAGGAAGTCTGCGGGGAGGTCGCGACTTTGTAGGTATTGAGATCTTGTACCAGGGCACATTCCTACATGATGCGTCAGTCGGTGGGTGCTGGCAACCAAATCACGCTCTCCCCGTGTTTGGAGGGTGCCCGGCGCGGGCTTCGAGCTTGAAGTACATTTAGGGGGGGGGGGGAGATAGATACCTGGAGCTGGTCCTCGATTTCGGGGACGCTCATGGATGCGATGGAGGCCGCGTGTTTCTCCGCGAGAATGCATGCGCCCGCTGCCAGGAGCAAGATGGCCACGCGGCGGGGATGGAAGAAAGGCATCATGGGATTGTGTTGTGCAATGGAGGGTTGAGAAGGGGGAGGATAGCTTCCAGGTTGGGGATGGGGTGCGGCTGCGTAGCCTTAAATCGGAGCCCAACTTTGGGCTTGCAGATTTAGACGAGCTCCCCCTTGCCGGTAAGTAATAAACCTCTGAAACCACGAGATAAGTGTTAGAAGACATAAATTTAGCTGGAACCAGTGTAACCATTCGGGGCGGCTGGTGGAAGCATTATAACTAGATTATCTATGAGAACCCGAGACTGTTCTTTAAACTGCTACGTACTAGGCTATTATATATACAAGACAGCCTGAAATAATTGAAAATTTTAATTAGTACGATTTATAACTTGTAGAGAGAGCTCAAGTGTTTTGGTTCTAGAGGAATGTATTAAGGGTGATTTTTTCAAGTAAATAAAGAAGTCTCTTAGTTGTACCCAAGCTAACGTGACGCGGGGTTTAATTGAGAGGGAGCTTCGAGCCTTTCCGCGTCATCCAGGTTTCCAAGCACATTTCACCCATCAACACTACAACATGGCATCTCGCAGCGAAAGGTTTGCACGCAAACCCGAAGAGAAGAAAGATGAAACCAAACCAGCTGAGGTCGAGGAAGAAGTAGTACGGTTTTCTGCCGAGGAACAAGCTGTATGTAAGCTATTTCCCTCAAAGAAACACAGGCGCAGTAGAACAATTTACTGATGATGCTTTATAGTCACTCCTCCATGAATCAAACGCCCAGAAAACATCTGCGAACGCGCTATTTGCGAAATCCTCCTTCCATGAAGCGATAGCAACCTATGATGAAGCCCTCTCTACCTGTCCGAACTACCTCGATTACGAAATAGCGGTGCTGAAGAGTAATATTGCGGCATGTCATTTGAAGCTTGAGGACTGGAAGGAAGCTGTGAAAGCATCCACTGCTGCATTGGATTCCTTGGATAGGCTGCAGGGTAGGAACGAAGATGGTACGAAACAGGATGAGGGCACGGTAACCCCCAAGGTTGAGGAAGAGGAAGCAGACGAGGAGATTGTCAGCGAGGGTGCTACCAAGACTGCGCCGATGGTTGTAGAACCAACGCCCGAGAAAGCAAAACGCGATGCTGATGTTGAGAGGATACGGGCAAAGGCGTTGATGAGGAGAGCTAAGGCGAGAAGTGAACAGGGCGGGTGGTCGGTTTTGCAGGGCGCTGAAGAGGGTATGTCCCTAGAACTCAGTCTGAAATATTTAATTTTCCTAACATTACCCCACAGATTACAAAGCTCTCTCTCAAATGGCAAATATTTCATCAGGGGACAAGAAGATCATACAGCAACAACTAAGAGCACTCCCACCTCGGACAAAAGCAGCCCAAGAAAAGGAAACCAGTGAGATGATGGATAAATTGAAGCAGGTAAGATTGGTTCCTCAAAACGAACATTTCAGGTCTAACGTTAGGTTGTGTTCCACAGCTGGGCAACGGTATTCTAAAACCATTTGGATTGTCGACCAATAATTTCCAGATGGTCAAGGACGAGAAGTCTGGCGGATATAGTATGAATTTCAACCAAGGAGCCACATAGTCCCAGCAGTAGTAAAAATATATTAATAGTATCCACCAAGCAACCTCTCTTAGGACAAAGTGAAAACCGACTCGAGTTATATTACCCTTTCTTTGCGGCTTTTCTAATCCTACTCAATCCTCTATAATGACTGGAGCGTTACTCCCCTAAAAAGTATAACGGGGTCTAGCGCTCTACGGAGTAGGAAACTTCCTTAAGCTTATGTTTCCCCAGGAACTTGTTAACACTAGAACAATGAGTTACTAAGGAAATATATATAGAAACGAAGACTACTCGTAACTTACTAATATAAATATCTACTTTGTAGCGGATTCGACTAGGTCTCGACTACAATGAAATAAATAGTAAAATAATAGAAATAGGTTCCTGTTGTATTAAGCGAGACACTATCCTAAATATCAATCCTTCCCCTTTGATACTCGTCCAGATCTTCGCCTTGAACCATTTGACGCTGCTACCTGAGCATCAGTGATTTCGAATTTGGTGGTTGACTTGTCCCCATTTTGTCGCTTCGCTGGCTTCTCCTCTTCTTCGTCGTCTTCCTTTTTTTGGGTAACAGCTTTTCTCTTTCTCGAAGCCATCCCTGCTGATTTCGCACCCTTCTTGGTTTCTTTCTTCACCTCCTCCTCGGAATCATCATCTTCCTCGTTTAGCTCAACTTCAGTCTCTTTCTTAATCGCAACTTTCTTCTTCGTAGCCGCGCTTTTTAATTTTCCATTGGGACCTGCCTTTCCCTTATTTCTCTTGACTGTTTCCTTCTCGCTCTCTTCTTCAGCGCCACTCAATTCTTCAAACTTTACATCACCCGCAACATCTCCTGTTTTCTTTTGGACGCTTGGTACCACCGCACTTGTTCGTCCTCCGACTGTGAGGTGGACAATTTTAGACCCATCAGGCATGGTTGAAGGCTTCTTTCCCTTTCCCCATCGATGATTGAAAAGCCAATCTTCAGGGAATTTGCTCGAGTCTCCAAGGACATCTACGGCGGTTTGAGTTACATAACGTATCGATTTGTGAAGTTGCTTGATTTGATCTACGCTGAAGGTGTTGCAGTATTGTTCTGGGTGAAGCTTTGCGTTGTAAAGAATCTCGTCACTGCGGAAAAAAATTAGCAACGCCATACCCCGGAAGATGTTGAAACCCCTACCCAACCCAGTTACCAATGCCGCTGATGATCGCCTGATCGAGCATCATAGCTTTGATGGGGACCTTTTTGCTATTCATCTTTTTCTCGAGCCAGTCTGCAGTCAGAACATCTTTATCAATAACAGGGTCCGGGCCGTTCTCCTTCAATGGTGTGTGCTGCCGAATTTCATCACCCGGACAATCAATCAATCTTATTCTTCCGAAACGTCGGGAGTCTGTAAACGCAGCCTCGACTTTCGGCGTCCCAGCAGTCTCCAATATAAGCTTGTGGTATTTCGGAGGCCATTGCTTGTCATCCAAGGCATGTGAGCGGAAATCGAGTGTAGGTTCCCCACGGACATAGAACCAACCTCGAAGTTGTCAATAAATGCTTCAAACAAGGGAGTCTGGTAGCTTACCTGTCATTCCAAAGTGAAAAACTGGATGTGGGGGCGAAGCCATCACAAGCCTGGTACTATGTTAGCAGACTCTAACGCCATGTATGCCGTAGACCAACCAAAAGTATTTCCCTTGTTGACCAGCCCCGACTACTTTCTTGCCTGTCAAAGCCTTCTGCACTTCAGCAGCAGTTGTGCCAACCTTTCCGTATACATTGGCATCGTCTAGCGCATTGACTAAAGAGAGTGTCTTGCCGGAGAGACATTTTTGAAGGTAGTGGACAGCGCGAGCGACTATTGCGATGTTAGTAATTGTAAGCAGCTGTGCTATGCGCCGAGCTCCCCTACCTTCGGCGATTTCAGGCATCGTTAATTCAGCTAGCAAATAATTACTAGCAATGGGTGGTGAAGCTCTTGTAAAAGGGCCTGCCAAAAGCGAGTTGTTTGTAAATGTAACTATTCTCAGTCTTGACATCGATGACGAGCCGCCTGGAAGCGCGTCTAAAATCCGGTGGGGCGTTCACGTTAACACGTGACGTCCATGGCCTGGTTGGAGCCCTCCTCACCTCACTTCTCATCTGAGATTGGAAAATGTAAGTACGCTCTTGAACGTAAGGTTTTAATTGTGTATATAGGAAAGAAATTAGTTCTCAGATAAGTTTTCCAAAGTCTGCAATTCCCTCTCCCTCACTTTTCAATGCCACCCTGGCCTGCCCCTTATCCTGGTCTTTGGTAATGTATTTATTCCTTCCTGCATACAAGGGCCAATATGTATTGAGTGCCAGGAAAATGACCTGTGCGGTACAAGCGATGGGGCTTTCTAATACATGCCTGGACCATACCAGGCAAAGGAGTGGAAGAATGAGACAGCAGGTGTTTGCTGGCTCTCGATGGAGATAGTGACGATGAAACCTGTTGGGGGACGTTGGCTTATCATTGAGAGTTGAAGCATTGGATGTTGTTTGTGTCGATAATTCATTCGTAGCTGGCTGCGAAGACGGTGACTACTCGCCTGAGAGTCTGGGGGCGCTGCGGAAGGGAGAGGATATCAGTATGTCTCCTCTAAGCGGGCGAGGCGAAGACGAGGTGAGGGAACTCCCAATCTACTAACAATACGGGTTTCGAACTGAAAACAAAGATGAAACCTGCTGCCTTTGGAGGCAGGCACTATCACAAGCAAGAAGCCATCCAAAAAACAATAGAAATTCTAATTGTCATACAAATATATGAATATATACCTACTCTCGTCTCCCATTTCCCCCCAAAAAACACATCACTCAGTGAAACTGATCCTCCGTAACCCCCTTCCCCATCGCACTAGTACTACTAATTCCTCCACTAACCATCTTAAGCAACTCATCTGCATAATTCGCACCACTCCACTTCTGATGCTTAACAACATCCACTCCGCCGTCCATCTCCGGTTCCTGGACCAACTCCCCGTACGCACGCATGCCCATCTTACTGTACGCGCTGGCGAACTGGTCTGATATAAGGGCAGTGGTGTGGAGACCGGCGAGGGTGATGAATTGCCAGCAGTAGCCGAGCTTGCTGAGGCGTTGAATGTAGGTTTCTTGCTCGGCGCGCGGCATGGCGGATTTCCAGTTGAAAGAGGGGGAGAGGTTGTACGCTAGTCTGTAGTGCGGGGTTGTGTTAGCGAGGAGTAAAACCAAGGGAGAGGAGGAGTAGGTGATACGATTCAAGAAAGGAAATCAGAAGGAGGGGATCAAGTGTGAGAATGGAAAAACATACTTTTGATCTGGATAAACAGCATGAACGCCAGTAGCAAACTGCTCAGCTTGCTTGTAATCTGGCAATTTACTCTCCATCCAAATCGCATCAGCATAAGGCGCATACGCGATAGCACGATTGATGGCACATTCACAACCACCCTGTAATCTATAGTATCCCTCTCGGGTACGTGGAGAATCCCAGTTCCAAGGGATATCAACACCGACAATGCCTTTGGCAATTGCTCTCGCTTCGGTGTTGCTTTTTCCTTTGGCAGCGGCGAGGAATTTGGAAACGAGTTCCTTCTTGTTGGTGTAGACTCCAGAGTTGATGGTCGAGACGACGGCATCGTTGAAGAGTGCGAGTCCAGCTTGTGCAGTCCATGAGTCTTCAATGGCTTGGAGCTCTGGTCCAGATTTTCCGGCTCGCTCAGCGGCGATCATAAGGTCGTTGAGAGGTTGGAGGTTGGGGTTTGTAGAGCCAAGGATGTAGGGGTGATCTCGGGGGTCAATGGTTGTAGTGATGAGGGTTGCTGCTTCAGCGTCGGTTCTTGCAATAGCAAGTAGGTCGGACCCTAAAATCCATCGTTAGTACTCCATCAAGACCCATGGAGAGAATTGGAACAAACCCATGATATCAGCTTGAGCTCTGATTGCAACCAACCGGTTGATATGTTCACTAATTGGAACCAGAACCTTTCCAGCCATATGTCCACACTTCTTCGTTCCTGGAGCTTGATCCTCGATGTGAATTCCAGCTGCTCCCTTCTCCACAAAAAGCTTTGTCAGTTTCATGACAGCTGTGAGACCACCATGTCCGGTATCTGCATCTGCGATGATGGGTCGGAGATAATCGACATTTTGAAGCTTAGCACGATCAGATTTCGATTTCGTCATGATTCTCTCTTCGCGTTGTTTTCGGTCATGGAAGAGTTGTGCCATGAATAAGTGGGCAACTTTGTTGGGAACAGTAGTCTATAAATGGTGTTAGATATGTATGACCACGAGTATAGAATTAACGTACGTATGGGTAATCGGCCAAATCAGGACCTGGCTCGTCCGAGGCGGAAGCTGTAGATGAGGACTGCCAGCCAGAAACATATACGGTATCGAGGTATTTCGCCATTTGGGTCAACATCGTTGGCTCGAGACATCCGTATGTGTAACTCGCATCACCACTCTGTAGACAAGACCCATTAGCATACATTCAATTATAGTTTCGAATATCAATAAGAGAGGAATGACATACCTTGAATCTTCCCTCTAAGATCCCCCACAACTTCTTCGATTGGGTATTACTTGGGTACTCAATCTTCAAATTTCCCCTCTTCGCAACAATCTGCTCAGCGGTGAAAGACCTCTTAGTATATCTCCACCTCGAATCACTCCACCACTTCTTGACGGCAGCCACCTCTTCCAGGTAAATCTGCTCCTCCTTGTTAGGATCCACGGCGGGGTTAGCCATTTTGTTTGCTGCCATGATTGCGGTTGCGGAATGTAGTTTGAATAAGCAACAATTTTCTTTTGTATACAGCTTCTCAAGTTCTCGGGTTCGAATGTATATTCTAAATGTAAAAGACAGAGGAAGAATGAGGAGAAACTCAGAAATTAGCTTTGGATAGCGTTCATATGACTCAGCTACCACATATCACAAGCAAACAATCCCTTTCTTCGGGCGCCCAGCGCCACATCTTATACCAAACCGTCGTCTTGTACTCGGATACCTCCAACGCTTGAAACCCCTCTCTTCCCCAAATCCAGCCAATACCTACGGAGCATGTCGGAGAGGTATCCACATGTGCTCAGCTCAGCACCAAGAACTGACCGTCATTGGTGTAGCATTACAAGAACGAACACAAGTACGAAAGCTCAGCTTTTCTTGACCGAGGATGTGAAGGTTGATGAGGTGTCTTACGTTCCAGATTCTTTGGCCCGTACCCTCCGTTTCGGCTCGGCTCAAAGGCTCGCTGGCCTTGCAATGCCGTGGTTGGTTGCTTAAGCGATCCCCACATTCCACTTCTCCAGATTTGTTGCCCCTCTAGCGTCATCGCTGCTTGGGACCCTTCACAACAACGAGAAACATCTGATTCATTCTACAATATGGAAACTATTGGAAGCTCCCAAATATTCCATAGGTGCAGTTAAGCCGTATACACTCCAAATGATCGGATTGGAAAACATGAATTAGATGAGAAACTCGACTTTCACATGAAAAGAGACGATCTCAAAACCATGTAAACAAACAAGTCTACGCTGGCATGTGAAAAAGCACTAGCAAATTCACAGCCGCACCACCGGCAATATTTCAAGGGCTAGTCCACCTGGGTTTTGTGTACTAACCGAGGTACACACATCACGAGTCAGACTACGAAATCTTCCGATTAATTGAAGGAGTGCGGAAAGAAGAGGAATAGTGTGATGGTAACCTGAAACTGTAGAGCTATATAAATGGATTGAAAGATGCGCACGTGTGATTTACGTGTCTGGTTAGACAATTTATAGTAGGGTCGAGTACCAGGTAGTAGTTCACTGCTAAGGGCAAGGGTTTTGTAAAGAATAATTTTATCCCCATACTTCTTTTCTCTGAGCGCTTATATAAAGCAGAGCTCTAAAGCAAAACCAAAAAAGCGGGAAAAGAGTCGCATGAGGTATCCGAAAGTAAACCCAACCTCGACCAGGCATAGGTAAGTCACAGTGGCACTTAGAACCAAGTAGGGATGGTAGAAGCACTTGTTATAACCGCAGGAGCATAACAGGGGGTGTGTTTCTGCAAATCCATCTATACGGGAAAGAAACAAGGTACTATCTAAATCCTTCGCGACATTGGCCTATGATATAACTAAGAGCTCCAAGAGCCAGTACGCTTGTCAAGAACTCAGTTGTAACCTTATTTATAAATTCTATACATTTTCCCAAGTTGTGTATGTTACCTTTTAGTAGAGGCTGTTCGGGCGAGAGACCAATATAAGAAAGATATATACGCTGTTGATTTGCTAATTATTTAGCATCGAAGACAAAAAATGAGTATTTGAGTGATCAGTCGACACCCGCGAAGATGTATCTTTTGTTTATATAATACCTCTATACTTGTAAAGCAACCTATCCAATCATGGAACAGAGAATGGTTTAATCCGTTTTGTATGAGCTTGTTGAAACACACATACAAAAATGCTATACTATACGATATAAAAATCCCGCCAACCTACCTACACCTATTCTCCCCCATCCCATCAATTTACTTAAATAAAAGCCCCCCACTCACTCTCTCCACCACCTCCCGTTTCGTCCCCCTCAATTCTTCCCCTAACACTCCCCTTCAAGCCACCATGCGTAGCAGCATCAACACTAATAGGTCTCCTTCTTGCCCCCTTAAAAATCCTCGGTCCAAGTCCACCCCCAACATCTCTCCCTCGTCCCCTCTCAGGAGCATAACTCTTACTCTTCTCCGCACTCCTAGACCCCTCGGTCCTCGAACCCTCACCGGGTACCAAGTTTGCACGTCCAGACCATCCCATTATCGCAGTCAAATCGCTCTCCGGTTCTTGATGTTGCTCATCCCCAAGCTCAGATTCCGTTCCCCCAAGAATAGTTACGTTAGCAAGATCATTCCGACTATCAGCCTGCGTCTCCCAACTCCCATCGGAATAATCCTCCGGCAAGAAGTCCTCATAGGAATCTTCCCTCTCCTGTCGTGCGGGTGATGAGATTTCTTCTTTAGTAGGGGAGCGAAGAGATTCATTTGCAGACTCAAATCTACTGTCTCTACTCTCACTCCTGACACTCCCTCTCGTCCCAAATCCCTGGCCCTGGATGTAGGAGCGTAGTTGCCTCGTGCTCTCTCTCGCCATTCCGTAGGAAATCCCAAAGGAATCGCGGGGAGGGTCGGGGTGATGGATGGTATTTTCAAAAGAGGAGAAGATGAGAGGTTCCTCTGGGACGGTGGGTGAGTCGACGTATGATGTTCTTGTTCTTGCAAGACGGGAATCGCGGTTAGAAGAACGCATGGAACCACCGCCGAAGAAAGGAGAGGAACCTATACGTCTCGATACAGGCCTGGAATTCCGCGAACTACTTTTCGAAGGTCTTTGAAATGTAGACTCTTGCAGTTCAGGAGACATCGTAACCTGTCGAATTCCCATATGCATAGCCGATCGAATAGCAGGCGAAGCAGGGTAAGTCTCCGAGTACTCTGATAAAGCACTGACTCCACTGACTCCACTAGGTGGCCGTTCAGTCTGATTCGAAGACGTAGCTACCGTCTTCCACGTCCTAGAGTTACGGGCTAGACTCGGGTTTTGGCCTAGGCTATGGTTGAGATTTGTGTTTGTAGTCCAGACTTGTCCGTGACCTATACTTCGTCGCTTGGTGCTTTTGCTGGAAAGGGAGGAGATGGATCTATTTACTCCATGCCCATTACCGCTTCTTCTACTGCCTTCGAAGCCGAGGAACATTCTGGTCTGGCGACGATCTGTTCGCGAGCTAATTCGGCTGTTGTTTATTCCTTGGGGAATGTAGACAACATCGGGGGGCTGAGGTGAGACGGACTTTTTAGGCCCAAGTGCTGAGAAGTTGTCGAGAGGTGTAGCATAGATGTCACTTCCTGTCAACCCAAGAATGCTAGATTCCCTTTTCACAGTATCGATGGTATCGAGATAATGAGGTGGTTGCGAAGGTTGAGATTGGGGAGGAGAAGAATTTGCGAGAATCGTAATATTAGGAGTGCTTTCTTCCGGATCCCGAATAATTATTGTGTCTAATACGCGAGCCGAGCGACGCTTATGTCCTTTCCGAGAGTAATTGGAATA
Source organism: Hymenoscyphus scutula (assembly GCA_001399465.1). Lineage (NCBI taxonomy): Eukaryota > Fungi > Ascomycota > Leotiomycetes > Helotiales > Helotiaceae > Hymenoscyphus > Hymenoscyphus scutula. The sequence goes on from LKTO01000186.1 coordinate 63,101, forward strand.
CGTTCTCGCCACCCCCAAAAGCTGCGAAGAGTTTGTTTGCGAAAATCTTAAAGTTGGATGGGAAGCGCTTTCTTGAGTAGATCTCCAACTGGAATCTGTTTTTGACAAGGCATTCTCTGAATATGAACGCCCCCTATTCCCCGTAGTTTTAGCCTCGCCCAGTGTAATATCCGCAGCGCCAATTCCACCTGACATAACCTGTGACCTCCTCTCTAATCCGTCTCCCGATATAGTTTGTGATTTTCTCACCCTACGGTCTTGCGGAGGACTAGATTTCTTGGGAATGTACCGCCACGATTCATGTTTTTCGTTGGTCGTAAGTCCATGTGTAGAGATAGCAGCATGGAACGTCGAGGTATCGAGTTCAAGAGGAAGAGGAGCTGCTACAGGAGGTGGAAGTATGATTTCCTCAACACTTGAGTGAGATTCGATAGGCGCCGAAATATCAGATTTGGTGATACTCGCTGGTCGTTTCTTTGCATCCCGACGACGTTTCCGACACAAGAGGAAAAGTGCAAGAAGGACGAAAACTGCAACGATTAAAGGAATTGTGATTGCGATTGCTAGAAAGGCCCCTCTGTTGAGTTTTCTGCCCGCAGACGTTTCAAGTGGAGTTTCAATTGCCGTTTGGGTGGGTTTTGTGGTTGAAGTCGCTTCTGTGGATTTGGCAGTAGTTGCGGAAGGCTTAATTTGAGCAGCGACTGAAAACTTGAAAGTCTGTGTTTCCGATGCCCCAGAAGCTTTGGACGTAGCTTTGATAGAGATCTCAATATCCCCAGGCTTCATTGTATCAGGAACTTTACCAGAGAGGATGATTTTCGAGAAATCCAACTGTATCCAAGGCTGAGAAGGTTTGCTTTTGAAAGCAACATCGATCTCTGAAAGGCTGCGCAAATAGGAACTCAAGTCGTACCTAAAATCCGATCCAACTGTCGCATTCAAATCGGGTATCTCCTTGCTGAATATCGAATCTTCGACTTGCAGTAATATCGTTGCGTTTGCGCTATCCCCATAAATATCCTCAGCATGAACAGTAATATTCTGGGGCACCACATCCGGAGGAGCTTTCCCAGATATCGTCATTGTCGAATTAGCGAATGATAGCCATGATGGAGTATCAACTGTAAACTTTGTGATAGTCGTAGAGTTTACATTCTGCCCATCGAGTTGAAGGTTGTTCGCAAGTCCGGTAAAATTGACAGTATTTCCTCCAGTGGCATTGAAACTCATTGTCGTGTTACTGAAAGACAATTGATGAGGCCCAACGGTGATTTCAACAGTTATAGAGCTACCCGCATATCCTTCGACATCGGAAGCAATGAGGGTAATGCCAAAAGTCTGTGGCGGCTGGATCAATGAAGCGTAGTCTGGTGTCTGGCCGCTAAAAGTCAAGGTGGTAGCTTCAAACTTCACCCAGGATGGCATTGGTGTGTGATCCGACGTAACCGCATAGTAATTGAGTTTGCTCTTTCCATCGTTCGAAAATGTATCGGGATCGAATGAGAAGTTGAATGGGGTTGTAGGGTGGTAGGACAAGGTTGAGGGAACTGAGAAAGTCCCAAAGGAGGGAAGCTGGCTCGAAAGCGGAATATTGATAGTCGGCGCCGGATTTTTAGATACTATCAGTGTTGCATTCAAGGTAGTCGCCCCCGAAGAATCGCTCGCTGTAAGGCTAATGGCTACATTGGTCAATGTGTCCGTTCCAACGTCTTGTTCAGATGGTGTCCCAGATAATTTTCGAGTTTCGCTATCGAGAGTGAGCCATTTCGGTCCAGAAAGCTGGTATGTGATAGGAAGAGGCGAAGAGAAAGTCGACTTGGGGAAAGTATATGAGAAAGTGTTCGAAACTCGAGCGATTTGAGGGACTTGCGAGTTGAGAGGGTAGTCGATGGTTGGAACAGAAATCGCAATATTTATTGCTATAGAAGCAGCGAGTATATGGTACCTGAATAACATGCTTAAACGAATTTCAAAAATACCAAATGCGCCCCGATCCGGCGTTTGAATAATATTCAAAGGTACTTTCAAAAAGAGGACCAAAGTAACAACCGGTCAAGATCCATGCAAGCATACCAAAAACCTAGGATACAGAGAAAACAAAAGGAAATGGACATGACGGGAGCAAAGAAGCATCAAGTCAAAAAATTTCGGCGTGGAGGCGGGGATAAGGGGGGCGCCCTTATCTTGGTGTATCGCCTTGCTTAAGGAATTTAACAGCAATGGTTCGCGGCAAGGGATTGACCAGGTTTCTGAACCAGCCTTGTGGAGGTATTGAAATAGAAAGAAATCTGAAATCTCACTCACCATTGCTGTACTAAGAGGGCTGGTAGAATGAAGGCATTCGCGTGCCGAAGCCCAACCACCCAGAGATTTCAACCAGTATCGCGGTAAAGAGAAAACCCACGATCAATCACCCCTAAGAAGCGACAAAGTTGGAACTTTGGGTAGCACGATATGATAGATGGGGTATATAGTCATCTCTACCTATGGTTCCCGGTTGTTTGGAGGTAGTGAGGGGTGGTAGGGAACAAGACGAATACGGAAGCTTCAAGGGGGTCTCCCTAGAAATCCTGCATTTAGAGGACAAGAAAGTAATTGTTGGAGGGTGCGTGACACTATGGCTTTAATTTGTTGCAGGACAAGGGATGAGTAGGGCGGGTTTCTCTAAGCTCGGTTAAAGGCTCCGACAGGACGTCAGAGTATAAGGTGCTCGTTAGGTCACCTACACATTGAAATTTCTGGAACAATTAGAAGATGATTGTTTCAAATGGAGAACTCGAAGACAAAGGTAGCGGAGAGTTCTTATTAATTGTAGAAGCCGGCCCCTCTTCCACACCTTTCACATGTATAAACTGTAGTTTCCATCCACCACTGAAATAAAGAAACACTACTCTGTAACCTCTTAAAGGACTGATACACTTTCAGCTAACCGAAATGGGAAAGTTATGAAGGAATTTACTTTTAGCAAAATGAGGGTTGTAGACAGTAAGTTACCTAGAGTGACGGGAGAACAAGAAGTGTACCAGGTACCTAGGTAAGGGCTAGCATGACAATCCCACTGTTTTAATTGGGCCGGAAAAACACGGCTTCCGACGGAGGTGATGAGATAGTAGTAGGGAACTTCTTTGGTGGGTCCTCAGATACATTCTGATCCCCAACATCTCAACTCCCCATTTCACCATCCATCTCTCAAATCGTGACAATGGCAGCAGCAGCAAGTAGATTCAGGTGCCTGAATGCATCTCCCATCCGTCAAGTGACCCGCACCTTCCTCTCCTCGCCCTCAACAAATTCTAGGAGCCTCGCCACCGAAGCAGCGAACTCGGAGCCCACACCTGCCCCGAAAAGACGCCCTACATACTTTAAAGACGGCGCGAACGCAATCCCTTCCTTCACAGAATTCATTGGCGGCGAAGATGAGCCTCTGTCACATACTGATGCACTCGAATTAAGAACCGCGATGGTTGGCCCTGTGGGGAGGAAGAGGCAGATCACAAGATTGCCCGAGTGGCTGAAGACACCGATACCAAACGACTCGAATTATAAGCAGATCAAGAAGGACTTGCGCGGCTTGAATCTACATACTGTCTGCGAGGAGGCGAGATGTCCAAATATCTCAGATTGTTGGGGTGGAAGTGATAAAAGTGCGGCGACGGCGACGATCATGTTGATGGGGGATACATGTACAAGAGGATGTCGATTCTGCAGTGTCAAAACTAGCAAGGCTCCTGCGCCATTAGATCCACATGAACCGGAGCATACAGCGGAGGCGTTGGCAAGATGGGGCTTGGGATATGTTGTTTTGACATCTGTCGATCGAGATGATCTTGCAGACGGCGGAGCGCACCATTTCACGGAAACCATTATGAAAATCAAGCAGAAAAACTCCTCCATTTTAGTTGAAGCCCTTACTGGCGACTACGGCGGAGACCTTGAAATGGTGGCTATGGTTGCACGAAGTGGTTTAGACGTGTATGCGCACAACATGGAGACGACAGAAGAATTAACACCCTTTGTAAGAGATAGAAGGGCCAAATTCAGACAGAGTTTGCAAGTCTTGGATGCTGCGAAAAAGGCCGTTCCAACATTAATTACTAAGACAAGTATCATGCTGGGATTGGGCGAGACTGAGGACCAACTGTGGGCAACATTGAAAGGTACGTTTTCGAGAATCAAGGGATTGAAATCTTATACTAACTTCATTTCAGAACTTCGAAAGGTTGGCGTTGATGTCGTAACCTTCGGTCAGTACATGCGTCCAACGAAGAGACATATGAAAGTAGAGGAATATGTTACACCAGCGACTTTTGATTTGTGGCACGACCGTGCCTTGGAGATGGGATTTTTGTACTGTGCCAGTGGACCTTTGGTTAGAAGTTCGTACAAAGCAGGCGAGGCATTCATTGAGAAGGTCTTGAAAAAGCGAAAGGAGCCAACCGTTTTGTCGGACACGACTACCGGAAGACAGAAGGCTGTTCTGTAATAAGAGGAATACGGTGCTGTACATCAAATGTACATTGGCAACTTCTGGCGTTTTGGCGAGGCTTCGCAGCGGTGTGTAACGATAGACTTGGGTGGGCATGGCATTTAGACGGGGACGACATAGGAACGACAACTAGGTACCAATGCGAAGAGCAATATTTGGACCTCCATCAAAAAGCAAGTAAGCCCTCATGTTTGCAAATCAATTCCGTCTAATATCAGAATCTCCGGAATCGGGGTTTGAAGACCATTCGCCCATAAAGGCGGCACTGTTTCAGAGCGGCCAAGTGGGATGCCGCCTTGATTATCAGCGTCGTCGCTCCTGGCCGCATAGCCTCGGCTCACAATCGGCAGGTGCAGACCGACGAGTCCCTTGGAACAAGCTGCCGCCCAAAGCACCTGCAACAAGTCAAAAATCCACTTGCTCCCATCTTCACTTCCATTTCTCATCTTCCAGCTTGCAATTGACTTTCAACCTGACGATCTGAAGAGAAGTAAACAACTTAACCCAACATGTCGACGTTCACTCGTAGTCTTCGCACCGTAGCTAGTAAGAACCCACGACTTGCCTTCCCCGCCAATCGAGCTCTGCGAGCTGCCCCTCTCAGTACCATCTCCAGTTCCTCCACATCCCGCATTTCTATTTCCCCACGCACAACAACCACACAATTCTCCACGATGTCTCCTTTACAGTCCGGTTCTCCCCCACCACCACAGGCCAGGGAATATGATCCTGAGATCAAGGATATTGCCAGTTATGTTCACAACACACCCATAAACTCGGATCTTGCTGTAAGCCCCTCCTCACTACTGTGAAAGAAGATAGAAATATACTCATCGCCCACGCTTTTAGTTCGACACGGCACGATTCGTCTTCCTAGATACCCTTGGCTGCGGTCTCGAAGGTCTGCGATTTAAGGAATGTACGAAACTTCTCGGCCCAATTGTTGAGGGTACCGTCGTCCCCAACGGCAGCAAGGTTCCCGGCACAGACTTCCAGCTGGATCCTGTCAATGGTGCTTTCAACATCGGTGCTATGATCCGATGGCTGGATTACAATGACTGCTGGTTAGCTGCTGAGTGGGGTCATCCTTCAGATAACTTAGGAGCTATCTTGGCCGTTGCTGACTGGATCTCGCGAACAAACCGTGCTGGGGGCAACTTGGGCAATGGCAAGGTCATTACGGTGAAGGAGGTCCTGGAAGCTATGATCAAGGCACACGAGATCCAAGGATGTTTGGCCCTTCTCAATTCTTACAACAAAGTTGGACTGGACCATGTGGTGTTGGTCAAGGTTGCTAGTGCCGCTGTCGTTTCCAAGATGCTTGGTCTCTCCGAGAAGCAAACTGCCGATGCGGTCTCGCAAGCTTGGGTTGACGGCCAAAGCTTGAGAACTTATAGACACACACCAAACACGATGTCAAGAAAGTCTTGGGCTGCTGGTGATGCTTGCCAACGTGCTGTCAACCTTGTGTTGAAGGTCATGAAGGGTGAACCTGGTGTTCCTACCGTCTTGTCCGCCCCTGTTTGGGGCTTTTATGATGTCCTTTTCAAGGGCAACAAATTCGAATTCCAAAGACCATATGGAAGCTACGTTATGGAGAACGTTTTGTTCAAGGTTTCATACCCAGGTAAGCTGCACTCGTACCAATCTTCATTCCAGCTCTAACGTTTTGCAGCTGAATTCCACTCGCAAACCGCAATCGAGGCAGCAAAGAACATCCGCAAGCAACTTCATGACCAAGGAAAATCCGCAGCTGATATCAAGGAAATTACATGCAGAACTCACGAGGCATGCGTCCGAATCATCGACAAACAATTCAAGGCAATGGACAACTTCGCCGATCGTGACCACTGTATCCAATACATGGCCGCAGTCATGCTTGTTTACGGACGTCTCGAGGCAACCGATTACACAGATGGAGGAGAGGCTGCCACCTCGCCCCTTGTTGAGTCTCTACGCCAAAAGATTAAGTGTGTCGAGGACCCACAATTTACTGAGGATTACCACAACGAGAACATGCGTACTATACCTAACGCATTGACTGTTACTTTGAACGATGGAACAGTTATGGAAGAAGTCGTCGTTGAGGCACCGTTGGGCCACAGACTGAGAAGAGAAGAGGCGAAACCTGAAATTTTGGCCAAGTACAAGAGACATCTTGGACCACATTATAGCGAGGCTAAGGTCAAGGAGTTAGTAGATCTTGGTAATGATCCTAAAAAGTTGGAGGGAATGGCTATTGATGAATACGTTGATTTATATGTTGTTAAGGATAGCAAGTTTGTTTAGATTAGCCATGAGAATGGGGGAGTTAGTAAGGGAAGGAGAATGTTGAAAAATGGCTTGAGAGCTATAAGATCAGATGAGAAATGAATGGGTGCTCCAGTGGTTAACACAATTCTCTTCAAGTAGAATACCAACAAATGCAAATGCGATATTTTAAGAGTTCCCACAAACTAGAACGCTTCTTAATTATCTCAATAACTTGATCAAGAAGTAAGGTTAGTGAATTAGCTATGTTCCATTGAGTTGAACAATTACTCAAGAGTATTATTACTCAGAGAGGTAATGTGTAGTAGAGCAGAGTATCGGCTATTACTATACTCTACTCATTTCTCACACTAGACCGTATAAGGAAAATGTTTTTAGGTTAGGCATGTAGACTATACACGCGCTGTACGACGTAGCTAAAATACTAATCTCGGTCTTAGTCTTACTTATAGTCTCGTAGTTAACAGCAAATATGTAGACTCGTACATGCCTCTCAAGGTCGTGGCTCTGACTTTCTAGGGAACGGAAGGCAATGACGGCGTTAGCTTAAAACATAGGAAGATTAGCCTAGAAAAACAAAGCTCGATTATACCAAGGATTCTGAGCAATGCTCATCGGCAACAACAACCAATTTATATAGCGACGCCTCGCTTACCTCAAGCATGGCAGGAAGATTTCAAAATCATTATCAATAACACAAACAAACACGATACTCGGTGCTAAGAAAGGAACACGAAAAAAGTTGGGGAAATATTCATTTCATTCCCATATCGGTTCCTCCTTGGCAAGCAGCAACAGAAAGGATTCAAATACATAAAGTCTCAATCCTCCCATCAATCGATCGAAGTCCATCCCTCTAAATTCCCCACACCGTGAGCGAGCCAGCCAACCCCTCGTTTCGAAACTCGACAGACAGTTAAAATGAGAAGAGAACTTTTTGGTCATCGCCCCTGATTACCCCCATTTTCCCTTATCTATCCATGTCCCGGGAAATATTGAAAGTAGTAGAAACGGGGAGACGTGAAAGATATAACGTGGTAGACCGTGGATTGTGTTATCCTCGTCAAAAGTTCGCGTTTTGTTGTGTGTAGTATTAAGTTTGGCATTATTATGTGTTGTAGTAAGGTCCCCCCAATTCCAAACGCCAATGTACGCCTCCGGTTGAAGGCGGAACTTTTGGAAATATAAAAAAAAGCGCGAAAAAGAAAATGCTGCAATGTGACATGATGCATCGGTAGTGGTGGTGTTACATTGTTGATGCCCGAGTTTGGTTAGGCCGAAATGGAACAATGGAAAGGCCTGGAACACATGACGGACCCCTTGTCCACAAAAGTGATAAGAATCGTGGGCATTCAACTGGTGGAAGGAAAGTTTTCGTTATTGGTGGTATCATCGAGAAGTAGTAAACAAGAGAGAAGGACTGGTATCTTCACCAGAGCTGTATCACAAGCCGCCAGATTTGAAAATGGTGGAGCAAGGATAGATGCAAGGAAGAGAGCAGTATCAAAGTGCCGAAGACCCAGGAAAGACAAAGTCTTGAATGGATCCCGACCTAGTTCGGCATGGCATGGCCTAAGTAGTGGATTGCGGGGTAGAAGCTTCACTGTCTCCAACAATATCTGAGACACGCATCTTCTTTGCACGTGGCGCTTCATCGCGCTGTTCACCCAATTGCTCCTCTAAAGTGTCTAGACGGTGCTTCAACTGGTTCTCCCGACGTTGCGATTCCTCGAGCCGTTGCAGCAATGTATGCTCCGACTCTCTGCGCATATCCTCTCCACGTCTAGCATTTGCCTCATCTTGTTCTAATTGTGTGACCCTACCGCGAAAGAGCTCGTTGATAAGCTCGAGCTCGCTGACTCGTGTCTTGAGCGCGGTATTGTTGGCGATAAGCTGCTCGTAGGTTTGGGGCACTTCGAGGCCAGAGGCTCCATTCAGCGGGGAAGTGGATCGACCTGGGGAAGGTTGTCGAAGGTGTAGTGCAGGTAGCGAGGGGGACTGGTGGTGAAAGTGTTCCTCCATTCCATGGCCATTGAATGGCTGCATATGATTCGTGAACATCGAGGGCGTTTGTGTTCGTGATATAGGAGAGTTCGAGCCATCGGAATGTCCGTTGGCAGACTTCTGTGAAGTGCGACGATGTTGTTGACCCAGAGAACCGGGTGGAGGGGTTCCTGCTTGCGATCGCGATTGCATGAAAGACTGGTCGCCATTGACATCAATGACACTCTGCAACACGATCATTAGCACAATGCCAACAGCATTCCCGTTGTCGAAACTCACCTTCTTCTTCATTCCCTGCGTTACCCCAGAGCCCGAGCTCTTGACGCGATTCCGACTCTTGATAACATCTGTCTTGAGGCTTATCGGCCGAGGGCGGCCATGCAACTTGAGGAAGAGCCCACAGGCATTGCACAGTACAGAGCCGATTTCATCGCGTCGCCATAGAGGTGTCGTCGAGGTGGTGCAGTTTTGGCAGGTGGGCTGTGAAGTTTCGTGATTGTTAGTTATTGATGCCATGATGAGTTCTCGGTGAAGAAAGGGTTATCAATGTGTGCGGAGCGCGAAAAATCTTATCGTAGGAGGTGGAGGTTCCATTATCGGTAATCGATACGTAGGTACAATGACACTACGTTAACCTTCGGCAACCGGAGTGGTCCACTCGCACAAATTCCCTTATCTAAAATAGGGGAACCCTAGACCATAAACAAAAGACAGGCAAGGTAAGAGCTTTATTCGCTGCTTTTTGTCTGGGCAATCGAGCATTGTTTGAGACGATTTGGAAGAATGAAAGGATCCAGTCTTATCCATTATTCTAAATCGTCTCGAATAAGGCTTTTGATTCTCCTAAAAGGCTAAGGTAATAATGAAGAAGACATTACCCAGCTGTATCGCAGGGGGAATCGAATTGAACAAGTGATGGTGGAGATGTGACTTACAGGTGAATTGCTCTGGCCTCCTCCAGAAGTTGCCGAGGGCGAAGATGTCGAAAACCCCATACTGACTCCATTAAATCCCCTGTAAGAAAAGTATTAGCGTGAACTTGCTTCTGCGTAACTGGTCTTCATTCTGCTTTGGGTTGTTTCGTCCTGAATTTCCTGCCAATGATTGACTTGCCTCTCCCTCCGAGAAGCCAGGACTCTTCAGGAACCCCTAGGCGTAACCAAGACAGCCACCAATTTTCACCAGCACTTTCCGAAAACATACCTCAATTGTGGTGGAAGCGAGGATGAAGCCATGGAGGCAAGTGCGGAGAGTCCAGGTAGTTGTGGCAGCGAAGCACTATGGTGTATACTGGAATTTTGTGTCGAAGTCGAGGAAGGACGAGAAATCGGTTCCATGGTGGGTAGCGACTGCCTCCCATCGTCCGAGTGTGCCCTTTTGAGGGAAGGAAGCTCGCGAATCTGTTGGTCTCGCGAAGACGGTCGAAGGTGGTCGATAGCCATGGGCGAGGCCCGGTAGGGAGCGAGTGTGGAAGCCGTGGTTGCGGTTGGAGGGGGTATTAATTAAATCGCGTTCGGGAGGAACGCGAGAAGATCGAGAAGGGGCTTTGCAATGTGGTTGGTATTATGTATCGTCGAAGGTATATCGAGAAAGGAAAATCGTGTATATTATGAGGTCGTGTCGATAGAAAGAGAGCTGGAGAGAGAATCGGGACGGGACGTATTATCGAATATTAATGGAGAAAAAAAGAACTTTTTGTTTTGGAAAGCACTGAAACGAGTGACTTGATCGATTGATCTGAAGGGATCTGGATACAAGAATATGCAGTAGCGAATGTGTTGTTAGACCGTCATGAAAGTTGAAGAAGTGCAAGTGGTGGAGGAAGAAAAGGAATTGCTGTGTTCGTTCTGGTGTAGCATGCCAGCCTGCCAGCCCCTTATCCATAGATTGCCGATCTCAAAATAGGATTTTGACGCAAGGTACGCTCCGTCCACAGACTTATAAAAGTGGCAGGAAATACTTTTCGTTGTTCCAATGTATCCCGTCATTTTGAGGAAATTCTTCCAGGTACCTAGTATGGGAGAATCTTTTACATCTTTTTCAGAAACCTCAAACACTAAATTAATTGTCCCTCTACCGATGGAAACAATCTACAAAATGGCAAGAGCAACCTCGAGGATGTGTCAGTGCCGCTTTTGTAGTCGACCTAGTGCGGGACGACAGGAAAGGGTACACTTGATTTTATCCACCTGCAGGTGGGAAGATCGACTGGAATGACCGCCTCTCGACGTAAGAATGCTGCAGAGATGAGTGCAATTAAAACTCGTTCTACTGCTTTTTCAATACAACTCTGACGGTCCGTAGAATTATAAGAACAGGAGCTACCTGACCTTACACCAGCGCTTCGTTCACAACGTGCCCTACGATTAAGATCGATGCACGACCGGGGGGTTTCCGCGACTTCATCCTGGTGCGAGGCCTTTTCTCACGAGAGCAGAAACGATCAGAGGCTGACCTTCAGCTCTTCCTGAATCCTGAGATGAAACGTCAGAACTTTTTTGTGAACAGAAAGCGTAATAATTAAATCTCCCCCCTTGTATTCAGTTGCCACTTCTTCACAAAAGAGCTTCCTTAAAATTGTAGCAGCAACCATGCTCCCATCACCCGGAGCCTTACCCATGATACCCCCCTCAGATCCTCTTTTCCTTTCCAAATCCGAAAATTGATATGGGAAATGAGCTGGCGAATCGATAACGACCGGGAACTTTTCTGGAACCGGGGAAGAGCGGATCACGTGTATGTTTGCTCAGTTCCATTCCCGTCCGCCTAGGCATTCTCGTGACTTCCAGGCTCCATTGTGCTAACCTTAGTGCGGACTAGCTCGGCGCTAGTGGTATCCCACTTCTAGAAATTTTTCGAGCTTCAGCTACTTTTGCTCTCACCAGCTCAACAACATCTTTCGCAACTACCACCAACATGTTCTCATAACATTTACTCGCAACAGCTCTCAAGCAGCTTCATAGCTTCTCCGAACTACTCATGGTATGTCTCTTCTCTCTTCGCATCCACCTCCACACGCTCGCGCACCACGTTTTCGATGATGACAACCCGACACACCTTCTTTCTCCCACTTAATCGTCCATGATGAAGCTTCTGATGTCCGGGCATTCCATCCGTGGTCTGCCTGTTACTTGCCAGTACTTTGGTCTGAGAAAACATCCAATGCTGCCTGCTTTGCGATGCCACCGCTTTCGCGCGCCTTGCTAACATCTGTAAAGATTTATAGTATCCTCCTCTCCCTCGTGGTCGATATGCCAGAACAGTCTGCTTGGCTAGGACTAAGCAACGCCCGCGCATCCTTGTTTTTTTAATCATCGAACATGTCGCGGCGTATCCTAATTGCTACAAATAACAATCGAGTCGAATAAATAATATATTAGAAAACAGCAATCTTTCAAATGGTTCGTCAACTTTTTTTCATTCGATTTTCTCCCCCAGCTTTTATGATGAAACACATACCACATTCGCAGTTTTCACTCGAGGCCCAAATTACTTAGAACCTAGACCGTGGCCGGTGAGGGTTATATCTTCCTTGGATGTCTGATCAAGCTTCTTCATTCTCACACTTTTGTACTTGATGTTTGAAAGACCGTCGCTAACATCGCGCTAAAGACAGTAACCTATCTTGCCTATTGTATAGGCTCCTTGAGTAGTAATTAAATAGTTTTAATTCCATTGATTTTTCCTAGAATATCTTCATATGCAATCGATGTTCCCTTCCATGCTGTTTTTCATATCATTGGTCGGAAACTTTACACGGTATTCACTCCCCTCACAAACCACTACTCCGACCACTTATATGCTCTCCCCGGATGTCCCTCCCTCACCAGAGGACCCTTCCCATCCCCCAAATAATTCTCCCTCATCGAACTCCCCTCCCTCTCATAATCCTCCCAAAACACACCCCTCCTCCTCAGTTCCGGCCAGAGATATTTAATCATATCCTCGAAATTTCCAGGACTCACAGCATATGCGAGATTGAACCCATCCACGCCGGCTACATCGATCCAGTTTTGTAGGATGTTTGCTACGGTTGTGGGGGACCCGATGGCGCGGGGGTGAGCACCGCCGATGGCGAGTTCTTGGAGGACGCGGCGGCGTGTCCATTTTACTCCGTCCGTGCCGGGGATGGTCGATGACCAGGTGTTGACCATGCTTTGGATTGCGCCGTGGCCTGTGAATTTGAAGTCTTCATCTTCGCCGTATTTGGAGAGGTCGTGGTTTGTCCAGCCGCCGAAGAGGGCAGCTATTCCTTCCAAGTTTGCGTATTTGAGGTAGGATTCATACTTGGCTTGTGCTTTTTTGTCCGTTTCGTCTACTATTACGAGAATTCCGGCGATAATTTTTATATCGGTTGCTAGGCGGCCCTGGGATACTGCTTGGGCGCTGGATTCTTGTGTTGAGAGGAGATTTGAGGGACAGGGAAGGATTTTTGCTTACCGGATTTCATCTGCTTCTTTACGGACTTTTGCGGGGTCTATGCCGGGGAGGAACATGGCTTCCGAGTGTTTGGTTGCGAAGTTCTTTCCCGCGCTATTCATTTTGTTAAAAGGTGCTGGTCATGGGAGTCGAGTGGCTTACCTGGATGCACCAGCTTGCAAGAGAAACGGCGTTCTCTGGACGGAAGGATGAAGTTGATGTAACGCTTCACACTTGAAATATTTCCTATCAAGAAAGAAGCTATTAACACGATTCCCTTCCACCAAATCCAGAGAATAAATTCAACGTACCCTTCATGATTAATAACCCTCACTTTCTCCGCATCACTATACCTCCCTGTTGTTTTATCAAACAGCCTCGCGTCATCCTTCCAACTCCCTTCCAGCAACTTATACACAACCTCTAAATACTCTTCCGCTCTCGCGTACCGTTCATCATGGGGAATTTGTTCTGTGAGTCCGAATGCTTTCGCTGCACTGTCTAGGTAGGAGGTTACGATGTTCCAGCCTACTCTTCCCCCTGTCAAATGGTCGAGAGTTGAGAATCGACGAGCGGTTGCGTAGGGGTTCTCGTAAGTGGTAGAAGCGGTGACGGCGAAGGAGAGATTTTTGGTTACCGCTGCCATTGCTGAGATTAGGAGACTGGTTGGAAATGCTGTCAGCTATATATCTTTCTTTTTCTTCTGCTTCAATTGACCCCTTCTCTTTCTCATTTTCGAATCGTTATCTCCAAACTTTTCCTTCCGATGAACAAAAAAGGAGAGAGGCAAAAATTACAAAGGATCCCCGATGGGGAACTGACTTCCAGCTTCCAGCGCGGGAACAGGATTTCCAGGACCCTTATAAACATCATAAATGCCTAGGACATCTGCCAAAAAGAGGCCGTGGAATTTCCCGTCTTCGAGGACTTTTGCAAGTTTGGTCCAATATGCTAGGTTGGTGTAATCGCCGGCTTGATCTTCTGGGTGTCTCCATTGTCCTTGATTGTGGTATTTAGTTGGATGTTACAATGATCTTGTAGGGGAGAGGAGAACAGGAATTTGATGGGAGGTTTAGGGAGATGAGAGGAGTAAAATACCAGGGGATAGATGACCAGGCGTGAACATAGCGAAGGCGTTCATTATCCATTTTTTGGATGGTTGGTCCGTCATGTTTGCGTCTTATCAATTGAAACGGTTGCTTGGAAGATGGCTATAGATTATCAAGTCCTATCCTTTTCTTCAGTAAAAACGAAATATTCAAGACTTCGGAAGACGCGACGTGAAATTTCATATGTACCTACCGAACTAGCGTCACAAAAGACAGCTAACTTGATCCAGTAAAAATGACGGTATACACTTAAACTTTCCGAAACCTCGTCCCTTTCAAATATCTTATCCAATAATCTTCCTAGGATAGTATTAAATCCCACTTACGGGGTACATGGAGGGGTAGAGAGGGGTTGATCAAGCACGAAATATGCTATGGTTGTGGTGCTGTGAGGGGGTCGGTATCATTTTACCCCACTATGTCGTGCTTCATGTGGCATATTCGCGAACCATAATATTTTGAGTGAACACTTGACTAGATGATGTTGGTTGAAGGGAATATAAGTTACTCTTCTTATATGCAATTTCTCTCCATTCTTTTTATGAGAGACTTCGATCCTTTTTTCGCCCGAAACAGTCACGAGAGCAGCGTCTGGAATAATTGAGACAACCTGGATAAGGAGTGATAAAGGAGAGCAGAATACTCCCCCTAGAAACTTTTGATTCTCTCAGATGTTTGTGTACATCTTTGGAGAGGAAATTCAAAGGTTTCAGTTGACAATACGAAAAGGCGAACGACTTTCATACCTGAAATTGAAACCAAGAATAGAAGAATGGTAACAAAAATGCCTTTGTGCCGGACGGAGCGTAAGATCCTGAGAGGAACAACGATTAAAAGCTTGTTAAGTATTTTTATATTTTACCGAGCTGTATGATTTGCCTTTCAGTATTAGATGTATAGAGGAGAAAAACCAACGTTGTTTCGATACCTGGGTAAAGCAGGTGTAAAATCTTGCCGCATTTTTTTATCTCCACGTAAGATGGAGGCTTAATTATGAAAGAAACTTCTCTTTATCTAGAGCTTGTATAGAATCCGCTATGTAAAAGTCATTCAGGACCGCGGATTGGCTGCCTCTGCCTTTCACAAGTTCAATTTCTAGCTTGATACCTTGTATCTAGGCTGGGGCTGTCGGCTGAACAGCAAGTTAGAATCAAAGACCATGGCACCCCTTACGATTTTGAGGGAATTCTTTCTGTTGATGCCGAAAAGGGATTAAAGCTTACCATTTACATTGATGAGCTATTTACATGATAGATGGCTCATCCTATTGTTTGGAGATTTTCAAATCTGCGGGCAACCTAATCACCTTGATCGCTCTATACCAGGACCCTGGGAATAAAGACTGTTCTAGTTTAGCCTTTCTCTGCCACTTGGACGCACTCCAAGACCTAGAATATAACATTTTTTTTCCGATACAGACCTTTACCACCCTGTTTTAGTTTGATTTGTTCGAAGGGTTGCTCTACAGACTGAGAGTAAGGACTCAATTTGGCTTAACGAAGAGCATCTTTCTGGTTTGATTCAGTATGTCAAAGTTCTTGGACCGGACTGGACGAAGCAAGCTTTGCCCGTCATAACAATTTAGTAGAGACTAGAGTTCTATAGGTGACTTGTAAAAACTGTATGACATAAAATAACTCGCAAAATTAGCGCTGGGCCCAGTGTCTTTGAGCACTGAGTCAGGATTATTGAGGATGGCTACTCGTTTTTCGTTAAAGTTTAGTGCCCCCCCCCCTTTTGATTAAAAGCAGTTGTAGAAACCACTTGTTTCTAAAGTTTCCTTGTGAACAACTATCAATAACCAAAAGCAGGAGATTGGTTATTTGAAAGCCAATGATTTTGGATTCTTCTAGGCTAACTTCATATTCCTGTTTGTAACTAAGCAATTGAAACAAGGCAAAACAGCTGTTGCCTCCTCATTTCAACTTGCAATTAGAGCCCTAGTCTGAGACGACTTTAAGTTAGTTATCAAGAAAATCTATCAGAAGTATCCATTAATTTCTCTGTTAAGAAACTTCTAGAGTAAAAGAAGCGAAGTGTAGACGTTCTAGATTTCAGTAAAAGTATAAGTCTAATAAAGTACTCGTTACGTGGATTTCTTAACCCTTGAATAGATTACTAAAATAAAACTGAGTTCATTATACTCAAAACTAATAATGTAAACACTTAAGAACTTCTATCTCGTAATAGGCATTCAAAGTAATATTAGGTGCTTAGATTTCAGTCTGCTACTTTATTTCTTTTTTTCTTTAGCGCATTTCAAGAAAATTTTCCTAATTAGTTAGGAAAAGTTAAGTAGAACCTAGAGAGTTAGGTTAAGAATAAAGATCTAGAAACCTAGAATAAAGTAACCTAGAATAAAGTATATACTGCGGATTAAATTGTTAATAGCGGGATCTAAGAAGACTATACACTCCTTTATTACGTCTCCTGCAATCTAGATACGGTTGATTTACAATTATACAAATTCGTAAGTTCACTTTTCAGAACCTAATATTGAACTTTCTCCCGTAACTTTACAGCTCAAAGATGTAAAGTCACTTTGATTTGACTTCAGGTAGATCTGGCTCTCCCATAATGTTTTCCTATTTCGAAGCCTCTCCATTCACTATAACCTTCATTTTAATTGTTTTCGCAACTCAGAGTTCCAATTCAATACAAAATTTGGAAATGATGAACGGAGTTACCAAAACAGCTAAGTCTGTTTGTTAAGAATTCACACTTCTATGATCCGGGGGGGGGGGGGAGATCCATTCGCTTGCTAATGATCTCATTCCTGACTCCAAGGTAAGGTAAGACTACAATCACTACCCCGACCATCTTTACTCCGACCACTCCGGGAATTATTAGCCGAGAAAGTTGAGACAATCATGCACTATAGCTTCGCAGCTTCGCAGCTCAACAGAAGCAAAAACAAATGACCAGGTGCGCCCAAGGGTAAAGATGGCCCTTTATTTAAAAATGTATAGCAGTCCTCCAACTCCCGCTCCCTTTTGCCTCTTTCTCATTTTGTCACCTCGGTAGACCGACACTCCCTACAATAACCAATTGGCAGTATACAACCTCATCAAAAAGTGGGATGAGGAAATTCAACCAAACTCCCATTCAGTTCGCGTTTGTTGGCGCCAACTTATACGGGTAGTCCTTTGTTTGTTTTGCGGAACAACCGAAGCACCCTGTAAGTAAGATGGTGACATAGGCGCCCACTAATTATTGAGGCACAGCAATTGACACGCATATGATGAACCTGGTTGGTTGCCCGATGATCGGGTCTCGCTGCCTTCAATGCAGCCTTCGGATATTGGGGTCCAAACGAGTTTACGTAGTAGTTGTTGGTACAGCCTCGCTTTGTTTTGGGACAGCCTTGCTACAGTACCTAGTTACCTCTTTGCATTTGATGCTAATAGTTACCCAACGCGCGATAGACATGACCTTATCAGCGGGTGAAAGGATTCGAACAAACCCATCACATCACCGCCTGCAATCTGAAGATGGTCGACAGAAATTGGCCGCGTTTGAACATGACAGCTGACTGAGAGCAGCAGGAGAGACCGAGGTGGTGGGGTGGATTCAACCTATGCACGATACGATATTCACGTGCTTTTTATTCACGTGCTTTTGGACCACCTGCGTCTGGAAAAACCAAGGGATTCACAAACACCCCGCCAACAACAATCACCAGGTCTAGATTATTCACAAACTTCCAGATATTTCTGATATAAAAATGCTTCCTCACAACACAATCTCCTTCCCTGATTTCTTCCCCACCGCACCTGACCTCTGACAACCTCTCCCGCCAATATCCATTCTCAAGTAGAAGGCTGGGGTAATCTTCAACCAATCATCAAACAAGCGCAAGTGGCGGAGCAAGAAAGGACAAGGCACTCACCCTGCACACGAGCTGCACCACAACCGCGCGCATCAGTATCTTCTGTCAAAGACTCACGAGCACGAGTACGAGCGTGACCTACCCGCTACCAGAACTTGCACAGCTTTCATTCCAACCAACATACTGGGCCGCGCCTACTCCGCTATGAGTGTTGGTTTCGACGCCTGCAAACTCAAAGACAGTCAAAGGCCATTATCTCGCAAGCGGCATTGCTGTACCGCCGGTTTTGGGAAAGGCTGAATGGTCAGCGGGGATGGGCGTTCTTTGTTCCATTGTTGATAAGAACGGGGACGATCCGTTGGAGAGCAAAACTCAGAATCAGAATCATATTAGTTCTTCGAATCGACTTCACAAGCTCCCTCACTTTTCACACTCTCAAAAATCAACCAACATCAACATGACTCCGGAAGAGTACAATCGCCAGCGGGAAACCCTCGTGAAGGAAGAAAGAGACCAAGAGTTTGATGCAGAATGTACAAGAGACTCCTCAGACATCGAGAGGAGAGCCGCTCAAATAGTTCGAGATATCAGAGCTTATGATCGAGTAAATACCTTTCATGATCCGTCACCTGACTCTCGGGGGGGACCACAAGCGGATCACTTTCTGGCGAACTTGAATCGTATCAACAAGTCGAAGCTATTCCGAGTTGCAAAGAAGATGCCAAAGGGAGCGCACCTTCACATTCATTTCAATTCCTGCTTATCGGCGGAGTTCCTAGTCAAACAGGCAAGGAACATTGAGGCTATGTACATCCGAAGTACGGTGCCTCTGATCAGTTCCGAAAATTTCGATTCCTCACGTATTTCATTCAATGTGTTGACGGAACACGAAGCAACTCATGAAATTCGAGATGGTAATGAAGTGAAAGTCAAACTAGGGGATTGTTTCAGCAAAGATTATATCAGCAACAGATGGATGCGGTACAGCGACTTTCAACGAATTTTCGAGAGAAGAAACGTTGCGTTTTTAAGCCCTCGTCCGGCAGAGCACCTCTCACGGACCGAGCATTGGTTGGTTGATAAATTAGAGTTCTCAGAAAATGAAGCCCATGGAATTCGCCAAACAGGCCGTGGGTAAGTCAAAGTTTTCGCTAATGAATTTCCTTTTGATGTTCTAGGCAGCTAATTATTGGTAGGATTTGGGAGAGATTCAATTATCGGACCCAGTTGATGAAAGGTCTGTTTGCCTACGAGTCTGCTTATAAAAATTATACGCGCGCATGCATACGGGATTTTGTTGCGGACAATATTCAATATGCTGAGATCCGGCCAAATTTTATGGCAGCAAATACCCTGAAATCAGATGACGGTATAAATAAAATTGATAATGAGGGCATCATGAGTATCATCCAGGATGAGCTTGCACAAACAATGAGCGAACTTGAAACCGAAGGGGAATATTTTGGGGGCATGAAAGTTATTTACTGTACCCCACGGTCGTTCAACAACAAGGCAGTTGAACAATCTCTGAATGAATGCATTTCTCTGAAAAAGAAATATAGCGATTTAATATGTGGTAAGATTGCCGAAAAGTTCCTCACCAATACATCAGATAGCTAATGAGTCAGGGTTTGATCTTGTTGGCCACGAAGAAATGGGCAAAGAACTGAAAAATTTTGTTCCTGAATTTCTCGCATTTCGTCAAAAGTGCGAAAAGCAGAAATTGGACCTTCCATTCCTATTCCACTGTGGCGAGACGTTACAGGTTGGTGACGAAGTCGACGGCAATCTTTTCGACGCTGTTCTTCTAGGCTCGAAACGCATAGGACATGGCTACGCTTTAGCCAGACACCCGGTTCTTATGAAGAAATTCAAGGAGAAGGGTATCGCAATTGAATCATGTCCGATCTCGAACGAAATTCTGGGGCTCACGCCTAATATTGCTGCTCACAACCTTCCAATCTTACTGGCGAACAACGTACCTTGTACAGTCAATAGCGATAACGCAACTTTTTATAGGTAAGGTAGCTAAAGCGAGTTTCTATAATATCCAAAATTAATAATCATAGATCCTCCCTGTCACACGATTTCTACCAAGTCATGGTTGGTTCCGAATCCATGAACTTGCTCGGTTGGAAGCAACTCGCTATATGGAGTTTAGAACACAGTTGTATGGAACCTGATATGAAGGCTGAAGTCACGGGCCAATGGAAGCACCGATGGGACGAATTCTGCAAATGGATTGTGGATGAATATGACGATGATGAGCAGTTGAAGGCTTGGCGGAATTCGTCTTTAGGCAAGTTGTGAAAAGCCTGCGACTTCGGTCGCCCATTGCGCAACTAGCATTATCCTCAACCATTGCGATATTTATGTATTCAGGATGAGAATAGAGTTTTTTTGGGAAATGGCGGGAGGGACTTTTGACCTTCATTTGTAATATTAAACAATACCTATAGTAGACATAATTCATAGTTAGCGAAGCCTTTAAAAAATACGATGAGTTTCTATTACCCTCGATGTATCAAGTTTATTTTGCATTCACGCCGACTTCTAGCATTGCTCAAATTTATCTCGCTATTTTGCTGACTGAAACAGCTTCAATACTTCCCTCACTCAATCACTTTGAGATTATTTCAGTAAACTTCCTGGAGCTCGTTTTGCCGCTGAAGAGGAGATAAAATCTTTACTTTAGTTCCTACCGAGAGGGAGGGGCACCTTTGAGAGAATAAGGAAGGAAGATGTTCACAATTTGGAAGCGGGAAAGAGTGCAAAGATAAAAACAAAAATAGCAAATGTGTCGTGCTATGGTGTTCTCAATCCGTAATCTTGAGCTATTGAAATTCAAAACTCAGTCAAACTCCACACCTCGAGGCGGTAAATTTCCGGTTTGCAAATTCTAATCAACTATCGTAGTTTGGAGCCAGTTCTGAAAATACAAAATTAACTATAGTTCCTGCTCCTTGAGCAGAACAATAGTTGCAAATCGAAGAACGTAACTAAGGAAACTACGATAGTTTATAAAACTGTAAAAATAGAGGCTTATCTCAGAAAAGACTTCGGAACGTCCAAAAAGCCGAAATGTCTGGGGGTTAAGCAGACACACCCCCCCCCCCCCCCCACATTTTTAGATTCCCTAGGCACCCCCTTTTCTTGCCCTTATTCTACTATTTCCTAGAGGTGTTTCCCGAGGAATAGTATATTCTAGTGACACAGTTTTAATATGCAAAACTGAACTAACTGGTATTTTTCCAAAAAAATATTTTAAACTATAAAAAACGAGAAAACCCGAAATCTACTTAGTTGGCCTAGTTTTCGAAAGAACTACTGTACAGATTAGCGAGAGTCGGTTTAGGGCTAAAGTTGTTATAGTTGCCACGTATACTAATATAGTATACTAAATTTACTACACCCACCGACATATTACTAGAATCTCAACGACAAAAAGGACGAATTAAGGACTATTTTAAGAGGATGGACAGGGAGAGTAAAAAAGGAGTAGGCAGAGTTAATTGTAAGGCATCAAGAAAGCAAGGATAATTATACCTTTCTGTATGTTTATACTTCTAAATAAAATGAATGGTTTTTGGTGCATTTTTAGTGGTGTAGCAATTTATCATGTGTATTGGGGTGAAAGTAGTATACATCAACCCTTAATTCTCAAACCGACTCTCGCCAAGCTGTACGGTATACAAATTCGCAACACTGATTCTGGGACCCCGCGCTAAATTTCTTATTGGCATTTGAGGAAGCCACCTGCTGGTCTGTGACGAATGACACCTATGAGAATTGGGTTGGTCCTACCATTCTACTCAAAGATAACGCAGTCAGGGATATAGGCCACATGTTCATCAAAAGCAGCAATTGTGTGGTCCACTTTGATAGGAAATTCGTATATTTTGGATCCGCCGTTAAGGGGGAGGTCGTCGTAATTTTTGAATATATGTGGGTATTGCCCTATTGCAGTCTATTAGAATATGGTGCTTAGTGATAAAGTGATGAGGACTAACTGACAATGCTCAAGAGGCGTCCCTTTTTTAAGGATATCAACCCCGGCCTTCATTGCTGCACCGGTTTGATGAAGCGTATACTATTGGGAATAAGTCAGTAGAACTTATTAATCGTGACAGAAAGGGATCTTCTGGTTGAAAGAAGTAGAAGCATAATATGAATATATCTTACTGTATGTGTAACATAAATATTCCTGACGGATGCCTCCCCCTGGAGCTCATCAAGTTCTTCTCCTTTTTTTCTGACGAATAATCGTTTGCCATCATTGGTCTTTGTTCTAGGAGGGTAGGCTGCGAGATCCTCACGGTAATCTTTGAGCTTTTGTATCTCTTTTTTTTGCTGGGCCGTAAGTATTGTTCGGTTGTCCATTTCTTCACATCTGAATTATAAGGTTAGTATTTGAAAAAGAAAGGATAGTAGCTCATCAACACCACTTTGATAACCACGAATGTTATTCGGAAGGTAGACTTCCGGGCGTTTGAGAAAATCTAAAGAGAAGTTACGATGACGCCTTTTTGACCGAGTCAAAAACAGTTGCGATTCCCAAGGCCCTGGTTGCAATCTCAGTTGGGTATTCAATAACTCCAATCTCAGCAGATGCTGTCCATCCAACCAAGGCAAGAACAGTTGTGGTTCCGAAATCGCCAGTTGTAATCTCAGTTGGATATCCAATAACTCCAATATCATCAGATCCGGCACCGTGATTATGGACACTCGAAAAGGTGAGGAGTCCAAGAAGAACTAGGTGGAGGAAAGTTCTGGGAGACATTGTTGTACTCAGTTAATTCTTCTAAAGGGTTTCCAAGTCCAATAAACACAGAGAGTTGTACTGCTGAGATCGAAGTTTGGTGTGGATTGTTTGAGAGGAAAAGCCAAAACCTCTATACTTTAGAAAGACTCATGAAACATCTTCGACTTGGTTCTTCAGTTTGTCAACTTTCTTTCTAAAGGTTTCTTCACCAATGACTAAACACCGAACCTGACTTTGGTAGTACGCTTTGTACTGAAGATTGGTTAGACAATACCAACGACAGAAAGACTGACTTCACAGTCATCTTCTAACGTAAACGATCCGTTTAGAATCCGTTTAAAATAAATATATTCTGGTTATAATTTGTCACGTGACCTCACTAAGCATAACTGTGATATTAGCCAGGGGCTATATCACTGGGTCCGTTCCATATACGTGATATTAGCCGTGATTTCGCCGTTTGGTAGTAATCGCGGATGGCTTCTACACTATGGTTCCTCTGGTGCAACGGTTATCCTGTGTATTGCCTAGACGGAATATAACATAACCT